>APFE031582606.1:261100-281729 GCA_000404065.3 Pinus taeda
AGTGACTTTCTCTCCCTTTGAGGTTTTGACATGAAGAGCAGAGGTATGGGGCTTGACAAAGAGGACAATGTGGCTATTGATGAGGCCACATACTGCAGATAGTCAGGGTGACAAAATTCAGTGTAACAGTCATGGTGTAAGTCCAACTGTGTCCCAGAAGCAGATTATATTCGGGATGCTGATCTACAACTTCAATATCCACCATTGTCATTTTCCCACTCAGAATGATGGGGTATCTCGTAAGGTATCCTTTTGGGATGAAAGTGTGGCCATTGAACACTTTGAGAGAATTTTGATGATGGTGTAAGAGTTGGAGAACCCAGGGCAAGGCAACATGAAGTGGACATTACACAGGTTAAAGAACCTTCGTCAATCATCATTCGATGGATAGTTCTTCCTTTTGATATAACTTGCACCTAAAATGCAAGCTAGTGGGAAAGGAAATCTTTAATTTTCTCCATGTCAAAAATTTCTAGCATGGAATGTTGAGGGTTAATTCAACAAATTGCCAAAAGCAAATATTTCTATTGTGCTAGATAGGTTTGTAATACTTTGAGAGATGACATGGATGAAGATGCTTGCAACAAATAATCTATAATACTGGTTTTAGGTAGCACATGCAGAGGAATTATGTATTATGTGATGAAATTCTCCTTTGGGGGGACAGATCATAAGGTTGGTAACAGGCCTTTCAATATGAATATCATTAGGTAGCATTGGATTCAAACTCAAGGAAAGATTTGAAGCATTAGTGACTAGAGTTCCATAATTTTTGGCTCACGTTTATAGATCAATTTTCTGAAATGTGTAAACAGTTGATGATCCTGCACCACAAGAAGGAGGATGTGAATCATCGTTTCCCCTTGTATGGGTTGCGGTGGGTTTGAAATAAGGTGTTACTACTATTGAGAAGGGAAAGGGTTGTTTAGGACTACTGGGGTCTAGCTAGTGTCCTTTGAAGAAGGAAGGTATATGCATTCCTGAAGACGAGGACATTTGTAAGTATTTGGTCCTCTACACATATTTTACAAAGGGAAGTTGATATCTTTTTCTTTCCCGGTATCATATTTGGCAACAAATTTATGTTTTGGGTTCTTCTGTGTAGCAGGCTACTCCTCAGAAGGAGAAGTATTTTTCTTATTCTTGTTGTTATCACCGATGGGTTTTTGTGTAGAATGCACAAAGTTTATTGTAGCGGTTGGAAGAGCAGTTGATTGGGAAGTAGGAGTGGTATCGATAGATAACTGGGAAACTTTCCCACGAAGTTGTTTTAGAGTAGCCCCAAGGTAGAGCCAACAAGGCTTTCAGCATGTGCACTAGGTTGTTGAGTAGAGGGAGCATTGGAAGTTTAAGGGGCATGTGGGATTACATCATAGAGTGTGCTAGACTAAGAGTAGATGAAATCTAAATTCTAAGCACAACGAATGGATTTGTCTTCCATGATCACATCACCTAGGGCAAAGTCCTTGGCAATTTGGGGAAGAAGTGACTTTGGAGAACCAAAATGCTAACTGGTAATCTACAATAGTGTCTTTAACAAGCCTCCTCTTATGTCTCCATTCACGGGTATGATTAGAGGGTATATTTGTCTTGGCATAGAGTAGTGAGGAATTTCATTCCAGTTTTCTAACAGATAGGAAGTTGGAAGTGATTTAAGAATTCCATTGCTTGGGCACCAACAGTATTGACTGACACACATGGTAACTCAATGTACCCCTTGGAAACATCGCTATTAAGGCTATGGGGGAATAGTGTGAGCTGGATACTATCATCAACCATGAATTTTTATACACACCATAAATGGTAGGTGGTGACATGTGTAGCTATATCATTCCCTTATTTCCCTTCAAATTTTGGAATGTCAACAAGTATCTTGTGTGGTATTGGAGGCTAATGCAAGTTTTGATTGATGGGATCATTATTTAACTTATATAGATCAGGGATGTCAGGTGTTTCTAGAAAAGGCAAAGGTGTAGGTTCCCAAGGTGATGAAGAATGACTTGAAGGACCAAGGGGTCCCCCCATCAAGTTGTTTCCAAGAGGATACATAGGATTCATTATATAATAAACTTTGGGTTTTGGTGGTGCAGTTATAAAATATGGTGATGTATACCAGATATTACGCTAGGGGAAAATTCCCCCCAAGATAAAAAGGGCCCCATTGACTCAATTGTGGTTGAGGAGGGGGTTCCCAAATGGATGTAGCAGGACTGCGTTGAGGGATACTACTAGCCACGTAGTTTGCAGTAGGCACATGACTGATAGTAGAATAGTGTCCACTTGTACGAGGTAAGTCGATCAACAAAGATCTAGGTTGTCCTATAGGTGGAAGGGGAAGAGTGATGCCTCCGATTGGTAAATGCATGTTGGGAACATTTCCCATAGGAATCTAGACCTAAGGGTCAGAACATAGCAATGGGTTACAACCAAAAGGGATACTGAAGGAAGTTGTGCCAACAATGCTACTAGGAGTGATGGACAAGGGTCTAAGAGCTAACATGAAAGGAGTATAAATCAGGATGTGCTGGATTCCACTCATAGTTGGTGTAACTAGGTTACTGAGACTAGGCATAGTCTAAATAATAGGGTAACCAATTAGTACGCGGGGAAAGTGATGGTGGAGAAAAATTATCCACAAAGGACCATGACCCATTAGTCACCAAAGGAATATTAGATGTGGGTATTGATCAAGACATGATAGGTACAGGTGTTACATGAACCAACACTGGTCCAAGAGGATCAATGAAGGGAGGATTGTAAGGAGGCACTACTCCTTCGTTAAAAAAATCCTCAGGTATTATGGTATCTTTGGAAATGTTATGTGATTTAGTGTTGGACACTAGAGACTAATTTATTGGAGAGGGAGAATCCAACTCACTAAGGCTTGGTAGGTCCTCTAGAGTGATTGGAGGATGACCTCATTGTCGTCTAGATAGACGACGAGGGCCGAATGTAGCCATGGTGAGAGATATATTTCATCAAAAAACTTAAAGTGATATTTTTTATAGTCTTAGTGTCAACAATAAAACTCCTAAGAATAAAAAAAAAATAAACCATATCAACAAGAAACCAGGGAACATAACTCTATCTGGTAACCACTGCTCACGAGATATTAAAACCAATATCAAAATGGCTAAAAGAGAGAGTTGTCCAAATGTATAGTTACAATTACTCTTGAGCTTCACCCGAACCTTAGCGTGAAGGGTCCAAGCACTCTTGTGAAGATGAGAACTCTCCCAATAGACCAAAGGTAGACTAGGTTCATTTGTTTAGGTATCAAGGTAGCCCACCCTAGTCACCTTGTGTTCATCCCTAAAACTTATGGCCACTAAGGTTACCTCAAATTACAGAGACCATTGGGGGGACATGGTCATAGATAGTACGATGTGTGGGAAGGATACCTGAGTCCCCAACTCAGCTTCGATATCCCTGAGGGGATCCCTAGTACATATAATACCCACCAAAAATGAAATCAAAGGTGAGATACCTTCTCTCACACTCAAATGTTGTCTCGCATTTAACTCCTTTGTGAGGGGAGCGGTCCTGGATCATATGAATGCAACAGGATTTTACTCTCATTAATGATACTAGTCTCATTTTTTTATCTTGGTTAGTTTACTGACCACTTCCTAGCCCAAGATCATAGCTTAGACTAATTTGTGTGTAAGCTAAAAAAAAGAGTTGTTGATTACTTTTATTAAGTGTTGATATTATGTGAAATTATATTAGTGTCTCCCGAGGGGGTGTTGACGTATGGAGTTCAATGAGACTCTGACTCAAACCATGCAAGAAAAATTCTTTAAGTTCTTCATTCATGAAAGAGATTCCTATAAGGAGAGATTATACATCATTTCATCAATATTTATCCAAATGGAATAAACACATGCACAAAATGTAGACATACAATTCTCTAACAACTAACCCAATATAAATAGAAAGAAACCAACTAAAATAGAAAATTAAAGTAATTGTTTTCATTTTCCTTTTTTATGAAAAACAAATGAAATTAAGCTGTTTTATAAAAATGAAACTGACCATGCAAGAAAGCAACCAAGAAAACTTCACAGTTGCAGATCCCAAGGCCAGACCATAGGAAACCTATCAACCTAGAATCCACAAAAATAGGTGCATTTCAAGATATTGGTTCAGTAATGCTCCTTAAAAGGACAAGAAGAGCATGAGGACAAGTATATCGTTAGCAATAGCACTAATTATTTGTGCCATACACTAGGGGGCATTATAGCACTCCGTATTGCACAAGGAAGTGTGTTATAGAGAAACAGGGTGCAAAGAGGGTTCTGTCAAGGTCTAATCAAAAGTTGTGAGTAGCAAAATAGGTTGGGAAGAAGATATGGTGATCAGAATGTGAATCTATAAGAGTAGGAAGGCCTCAACAGAAAGCGATATCTAGGAATAAGGAGATCAAATTTATCAACTAAGATCGTTCCCTAGTGAAGTCACCAATTCCATTATAGGGATTGATGCACAGGTCGTTGTAGACAGAAAAACCCTTTGAAGTCTCCTAGGGCCCAAGGCAGAGGAAATTAGGTTACCTACAATTGTTAAATTATACATGCACATATTCATGTTACTATTATAATCACAAAAGTAAAAGAGAATAGTTATCTCTCAATCTCTAGTGTAGCTTCACCAAAGATCTCAGTGTGGCAAAGGGACAATTGCTTCACTCACTCCTAGAGGATAACCTACACATAGAAATGACAAGAAGTAACCTTCAAATCATATACATCTTAATGATTAAAATAATTGACATATAGGAATATATAAAGCTGGCATGCATCTAAGAGAACCATCAATCTCTAATTCACATCAACATATACAGAAAGGAGTTTTCAACATCATCAAGTAGAAAAAATAGGAGTAGATATATATTATTAGATGAGAGAAGAATGATTACAACCATGGTTGTTTAATCAAGTATTTCCTTAACTCCTTGTCTCCTTTCCCTCTTTCTCTCTCTCTCTCAACTCTTCGAAAACATAACAATATTGATCTCAAAATTATGGTCTAGATCCTTGTTACAATGGCCAAGCCTCTAATTTATAGATAAGGATAGTCTCTCTCCTTTCCAATTCCTTAATGAGTTCCAATGAGGAAAAAGCTTTGATGTTACCTCACTTTATTTCTCTTTCCCTCCCCATGAATCTCTATTAGGATAAGAAATGTCCTTAATTAGGATTGAGGTAGATGTTTCCTCCTTTTCAAGTTGTCGTTTGAGTGAAAATCAGAGTGTCAGTTAGTCAACTCACACTTTGACCTCTGGAATCTCATAAATATCCATTAATGTTGCCCTTTAGGAAAAACAGATCTTTAACATAGGGACTAATGCCCTTTTCTAATTCATGAGTGTTATAACTCCTTTCATTTGTTTCTAGAGTGCATTACCTTGGCAAATGGGCCTACAACTTTGGTGTTTTCTTCTAGTCAAAGTATCCTTCTTCTCTAAGCTGATGAGGAGGTCATTTTGTGTATAAAAATTTCATGACTAAATTCTAATAAATTTTTTAAATTCAAAAAATACAACAAAAAAAACCTGAAAAGTGTATGTGATGGTGTTAAACCATGCAGGTCATAGGAACATTGCACAATATCTTAAAAACGTCTTTTCATCCCTCTTATTATTTTTAAAAGGATTTAATTCTCTATTAAAAACCTCTTTATATTTAAGTCCAGTCACTTTCACTTCTAAGGGTTATTATTCTATTAGGCACCTTTGGTTAGTTGCCACTATTAACGTATTTATGGGGTATTGTTCTTCTACTTATTTCTTTTTCTATGTGGTCGTTTTTTCTACCAAGTTGCATCTCCAATTTTGGATAACCTCTTCATGAGGCCATCATTCTCTGTTGTATTTCCCTCATTAGCAATAGGTATCTTATCCTTTGATGCCACATTTAGGATATTGAGGTTCTTCATGGACTATGTTGGTGTGGATATTTCATCATTATTAGTGATTTTTTCTTTCCATATTTTTTGTTTTATGGTAGTATTTTAGGTTCCACCTTAACTCCCATACTTCCATAGTTAGTGGAATATACTCTTGACATATTAATAATCATCCATATAAAATAATTCCCCATGAAATAGACGAGTGTGAAATCAAGAAATGTAAGTGGAATTATTAAATAAGGTCCACTATTCAAAGGTTCAGGCCTCATTAATGTAGGGTTACTAGTTGGTTAGGGCTTTGGTTAAGAAGAATATATATAATGTAGTAGAAAATATCCAATCAGTTGTTAGGTGAATACTATTTCATTTCGATATTTTCTCATGTTTGATATTTTTCCCTTGAGAGGTAACTGAACAATGCACACAGTTATGAATATTAATAAAGCTTTCTTATACCATTATTTTGTAACTTTGGTTCTATTTATTTTCTTTCCATATATATATATATTCCATATATTTCTTCTAATATTATTTTTTAGCTATAAAAAAACACCATAAGTCGTATTAGAGAACTTTCTTGTGCCAACAAATGCTCCAATTTTAGTTTTTTTTTTTCTAAGGTTAGACATATTTTTGATGTCTTTATATAACACAAGTATTTTTTGCTTTGTGGTAAAATTATGTTTGGGGAAGAATGTGCCAAATAATGAAATAGGTTTCACTTGTTTATACACCCTCGAAACCTTGATTATTAATACTTGTTGTGAGGAATTTCCATATGGGACCAAGTGAGGAACTCCATAGATCTTCCCAAGGTCTATAAAAATTAATGATAGACCATTTAGTGCTTCTACATAGACCTTGTATATAAGCATTTTTTATAGGCAAGGAAAGAGAGGAGGCTAATTATTGCATACCTTGTCTTGGAAGTCAATTGATGCCCCTTATTGATATTTATAGAGAGGATCATGCTCTATCTCCTAGAGATATTGCCTCCATTCCTCATACCTATATCCTAAAGAAAATTAAAAAAAATAGGAATTGAGTATACTCTCCTAACAAATATTTATTACAAATCTATGGTAGACTATATTCGAAATTATTCAAGATAATATTTATCCAACTACATTCATATATTGAATAGAAATAATTAGGGAAAACCATGAAATATATTTTAACAAGTAAAGGATAAACACATAGATATACCTTGAATATATATATATATTATATATATATATAAATATATAAATATATATATTATATATTATATATATATATATAATTAATATATCCCAATTCCTTGTCTAATCTCTTAGCTAAAAATCACTAGAGGATGCCTATTGAAATGCAAAGAGTTCCTCTCATAAATTGCAGTATTTCATTGCACAATTATCTCTCCTCCTTCTCCCTTAAGAATAACATCCTCATATAGATTTTCTAAGGAGATGAGAGGATGAATGTAGAAAATTAATTCCTAATGAGTTTATATTATAATTAAAAATACAAAGTGACATAAAAATCCATCCCTCATCCTTCTCAAATAGATCTTCTTGGAAATGGAAAATCTATAATGTTTGAAATATCATTTCTCCTTGTTAGTGTGTCTAGGGTGATCATCACTCCTTGCAAGGGAGAAATTGTATGCATTATCTCTTAGTGTGGAAGGAATGACAGAGTTCTAAAATTGACTTTCCAAAGGTATAAAGTCATTTTTTCAACCTTATATAGGTCTCTTTACATATATAAGGGGTGAAAATTAAAGTTATAATATATATCTCATAATGCATGAATTTAGAAGAGAAACTAATGGAAAAAACCCACTTTGACCTACCAAAGACTTTAGGGAATGGAATACATTGTGCAAGAGTGACCTCTATATGATTGTTGAAGGGTTTTAAGCTTAAATAATTATACATCTGAGGTAAAAGATAGGATATCGATAGAAAATGGGGCAACAAATAATGTTGAATTGGGAGACCAAAACCTTCCCCACACCTATTTGCTTGCATGATCCCATTCAAGAGGATTCATAAAAATGTCAGAGAAAAACTAAATTATCCCACAAACTGTTAAGAAAGGCCAAGAGAATTAATCAAAATAATGATACCCCCTTTTATTTCAGTTATTTTCTCATTTCTTTTCTTATTCTATGGTGGTTGAATTTAATAAATAAGCCTCTCATAGAGCTTCATATTCTCAAAATTTAGCTCTTTAATCACAAATTGGAACTTCTGACTTTGTGCCTTCAATTTTTCATTTGCAATCTATACATACCTATTCAACATAGTAAGATCTCTCACTTCTTTCTTCAAACTTCCAATTTATTTTTTTGTTCATATGTATCTTATTGACCAATTTATTTAGTGGTCTGAACATTGATTCAACTAGTGATGGGCCAGGCTCAATACTATCCCACATACTTGTTGATAACTATTTGGAGGGCTAGAATCTTGGGTCAACTCACCCAATATCTTTAGTAGTAGGCGGTTAGAGGTGTTTAAGCCTTGGATTGACTCTTTTATCATAGTAAGTGGTAGAAGCTTTGAAGGGTTTGGAACTGTGGTAAACTTGCATCACAATTCACTAGGAGGTGACTCATGAGGTAATTCCTATGGTGGATTTTGGGCCTTTTGTTTCTTTTTAATTCTAAATAATTCTACAATTGTTCTATAATCCTCTCTTACATTGTCTACATAAATGGGGATTTTCTTAGTGTCATGTTGTTGAGGGTTATTGACTGCCTTCTAAATATTTTGGACATTATTATATTTTACCATATTCCTAGTAGCTCTTTATGTTGGAGGTTTGACGACATAGATGACTTTGCATGGAGTACCAAATTTTCCTTTTAAATATTTTTTTTTAGAAGAGATGAAGGCCTTGTTTATAGGGGATCTTGGGTGTCAACCAAGACCATTATCACTATTTTGATTTCGCTACTCTATGTGGTCCTGTTCCAATACTTCTCCAAATTAGGGTTTAAACTTATTTTTTCTTAGAAAACTTTCCCATCTATAATTTTTACTAGAAAATTCAAAAATGGGATAGAAACATGTAGTATTCCTAATGAAAAAAATTACAGTGATAAAAAAAATGCAAGACAATACAACATAACAATTTTTAGTAAACACCAACAACTCAGAAATCCTCCCAAACACGTAAAAAAGGGAAATTTTATTATATAAACTACTCAAGTACAATGTGAAATATAAAGAGTGCATCTAGGCTTGCACAAGGGAAGCTACAAGCTCCAGGTGATCAATCTCTCAAGACCCAACTTCTGTAATATTTTGTCCCTCCTGGAATTTGCACTGGTTTAGTTTTTCTACAGTGCTCGCTGACTTGGCACCTTGATTTGGCCCCTCAAAACAACCTAGAACATTTTGTAAATTTGGGGTTGTCATCCTTATAAACAACGTAGAAAAACCCAAAGACGGTTTTGGTAAATTCTACCAACCACCTGGGACCCAAAATTTAAGCTCACTCCTCCTAACTTGCTGCTATTAATGTTTCTATTTTGAGGAACTAAAAGTCCTCCAAAATTTATGAAAAATTATAAGTAGTCTTATTGAGGCTATTCCAATAAAACCCAGAAATGATTTGGGCTAATTCTAACCTCCTGAAATTACTCAAACTTGGTGCTACTCCCTCCTTGACAGTTTTTGCATCCTACACAGTTCAAAATGACGGATATGTCACCAATTCCATCTCAATTAGTTGGAGGATTTCCCTGCAAATTTACTTTGAAATATGTCAGTCAAATTCCTTCCAAAAGCCGACACAAATAAGATGAATAAAACCCAACAAATGTTTCCCAGTAACACTTTTGCATAGGCCCTAAAATGTTGCATTTGGATCTCTTAGGAGCAACAACTTCCATCCCTGAAATTATCCTCAAATTTTGGTCCACCCTCAATGAAATTTCTCCTAAATTTGATGGTGAGAATTCCTTCTGAAACTCCCCCAAATCACTGGTTTGATTTCTATCCCTGCATCCCCGTGGAAGTTCAAACTAGCTGAAGCAAGAGCTGATGTATCCTATGAACACCGACAAATTTCTCCCCACTAAGTTCTGAAATACTCTCCTAAGGTGACACTCAATGTTCACCAAAGGTAGAGGTGGAATTTCATCTTGGGAATTCCTTGTGCTAAACAACACTGGTTTACTTGGCTAAACAACTCTAGAAAACTTGTGTTCAAAAGTTACATTGTCAAAGATACCAAATGGAGGCCTGCTTGCCTTATTTATAGAAGTTGCCCCTCTTTCTCTTGGTGGACCCCATTTTCCACTAACTGGAACCCCCTTTCTTTCTCTCTCTTCCTCCACAAGTGTGAATTATCTCCATTGGTCGAAATGCCTCCTTTTTCCGGTCCCCACTGTTACACTGAAATTTGTCACCATGACTATCTGCAGTTAATATGGCTCCATCAATAGTCATATTATCCTCCTTGTGAAGCCTAATACCTCTGATCTTCATGTCAAGCTTCAAAAAAGAGAGAAAGTCACTAAAAACATGTTTATCTCTGGGTACGCAGATTCTCTCTACCTTTCCTGCGTGTACGCACTCCATATACATTAGACCTGCGTAGTAATACGCTCTGTATACTAAAGCTAGGGTGCGTACCCCTGTAAAAGTCAAAAGGCGCAAGTTTCATCTTTAAAAAGTTACTTGTGGTCACTCCTAGAGCCTTCTAGAAGAGTTCTTGACGTGTATTGAGCGCCTCCAGATGGTTCATGCACCCCTATGATAGAGGAGCTTATCCCATCAAGAGAGGAGCTCCCCCATCCAAAAGAGGGAGTATCCCATTGATGTTGGAACTGAATAACCTCCTCTAGAATACTATAAATACAGGCATTGGGCCAAAGGAGGGGAGGTTGAAAGCTGAACATTCTAAAGGGTAAATGCTGCTGGATTAGGACTTCCATTGTTGACTTGTGAGGAGAGATCACTATCCTTCCTTGTTGCCATATTGGGAGTGGGTGAGCTTGTCAAAGTAGAGGAAAACTCTTGCTGGACCCTGGGAGGAACTTGCACAACACCAAGGCTCAGGTTGTAATGGTTTCTTTTTTGTTTCCTTAATACAAATAAGTCCATTCTTCTCAATGATTTGTTGTTAATGAATTGTTTCATATACTCCTTGGTCTATATGTTGAATATGCTTTGTTTTATGAAATATTCAGGTGTTATGTAATCGTTTGATTGTTAGTGTATGCAGGTTTCAAAAGTGAAGGAGGAGCTCATCTGGATCGACGAGACTGGACTACTGCAACAAGCGTTGGACTTGAGGTAGGATCGAAAAACACTTGGTTTCTCATAGAATAATGTATGTTTAGAGAAGGATTGCTCTTAATTGTCTTGTTTGTCACTAGAGAGTCTTAGACTCCTAGGGAGGTTAGTTTTGTCCGCAAAAATAACTCTTTCCGCATGACAGTTAGATTAGTCAATTCTAACAAATAATGCATTGATTAATTAGGAGCTCAAAGTTTGCCAAACAAATCAAAGTGTCAGAATCCTGATAAGCTTAGCTTCATATCGAAGAGCTTGTCATTCTAAATCCAATAGTGTGAACGACACTCAAATCTGATCTCGTATGCATAAGTTAGAGCAAGTCAAAGTTCGGGGTTGACTAGATGACATGGAAAAGGTCCCAACGAATCAGGAGAAGCCAAGTGGCAGGTTGCCATTGGCTCCAGCAAATCGCATATCAGAGGTGGACAAGTACTGAAGAATTGGTCCCCGCCACAGAGCAGGTTGCGATGCGATACGATCGTAATTGCATATCGCATAATGATTAAAATTGGCTCTCGATGAAGCCCGGTTGCGATGCAATTTATTACATATTGCAATCGCCGAAAATGATTGTGATTTGCGATATGGTTCCAACAGTGATCGCCGACAGCGAAATGCAATGAGTTCCGATTGCAATAAGTCTCAGACGTGATATGTTTTCAAAGTTGTAATTTATAACTCGTCAGGTCCACTAGATCGATGATTATAGTTTCTGAAGAAGTGTTAACGTCTGTCTCTCTACCGATAACCGATTGCAATTGCGATTTCTGACAAGGCTGCGGAACCGAAGCCTTAACCGCCGGACCACCACTCCACATGTGACCAATCGACCCTTAACTGTGAGATAGGTGGGAATGATGGCGGAATCGCTAGTTTCGGTGGAACCGCTAATTTCAGCGGAACTGCCAGTTTTAACTGCGGATATTCAATTTAACCGGTAGTAAGCCAGATTTGGAGGAGTGAATTGTTGAGAGACTGGCATAAGTCATAAATAAGGCAATTTTCAACCAAATGGATTGCAAAAAGAGGCTAGATTGCCATTTTTGGGCATTCTGAACTCATTGGAAAAAGTTTCAAGAGCAAAGGAGCACTTCTGAATAGGCTTTTTGCAAAGTGAAGCCTATGGATGCTCTGGTCAGCCAGAGTGTTGATTCAGTTTATGGAGGAGTATGAAGGTGGAGATGATCTTGCAGGGGTCTTCCAGCCTCCATGTGCTTTCTGCAGCAGCCATTACAATAGTGTTGTAGCTTTATTTCTTCTTTGCTCTATATGTGTATGGAGAAAGAGAATTGTTTAAGTACTTCAAGTGTATTGTAGTATTGTTTATGTTCTTGGAAGTTGCAGTACGGGTTCTTGGTGTAAGATGCTTGTGTTTGCTAAAGATTTACATGTTTAATTGTAGGTTAACATGTGTATGGAGTGAGAACTTTTATAGGAAGTTGTTTCTTTGAAGGAGAAACTAGCCATTCCATTTCAACAACTTGTGTACTCTTCTTTTCTTGACATTGAGCATAATGAGAAGGGGTCATGCCTTTATAGTTGATCCAAGGAGATGTAGCCCAAGATGGGCGAACTCCTTTATCAAATGTTGGTGTATTATTGTTTGATGCATGCTTCCATTTAATGTTTTGGTTTCATGTTTTAAGTTTTCTTCATGAAACTAACTTAAGTAAAACACACATAAAATTCATGATTTTACTTGTTATTTTGGATTTAAACCTCAAGCACATTTTTATATTATGATGAGGGGAATTAGCACAACATTACTAGTCTGTCCCAACTCAGATCAAGTTGGTATCAAATCTATGGTTTTCTTTGTGCAAGGAGGAATTGACTGTTGTTTGCAAGTGAACGTGTTTTGAAGCTCATTGAGGAGAAGGTTTTGGAAAGGAGAGCAAGATTATTACAATCTCTACCACCAAGTTCTACCTCAAATTGAAGTAGAAGTTTCAAGAAAAACATGTCCCAAGGAGGAGATGTTGTACAAAAAATTGTCACCTTGACATTCTGCAATCTGTATGAGTCCATTACCACTCATACTTTCCTCCTTTGCAAGTCTTAAGCGTCAGTTCCTCATATCAAGCCTTGAAAATAAGAGAAAGCCCTTAAAAATCTCTAAAACTCTGGTTCCACACTTTCTCTTAGCATTACCTGCGGTCCCGCACCTAATGGTCATGTCTTCTGTGCACTTGACCGCTCTGTCTCTGTGTTATGGGTGCGGACCCCTGTAAAAGTTAAAAAGGCACAAGTATATTCTTAAAAACTCACTTTGAGTCATTTCTAGAAGCTTCTGGAAGGAATCTTGAGGTGGCAAGTTCACTCCCTTAAGGTTCATGCATCCCATACCTTAAGGAACTAACCCCTTGATGTGAGGATATTATCCCTTTGAAGGAGGACTCTATCCCTTCATAGGTGGACCTATAACCTCCCTCCTCTGCACTATAAAATGAAGCATTGGGCTGGTTACTGAAGAGGTTGAAAGCTGAATATTTTTGAGGTGAAATGCTGCTGGAACTTAGTCTTCTTAATTGAGATTTTATGAGGATAGATTACCTACCTCTTTGATCTCATTTGGAAGAGTGTAAGGCTTATCAAAGTAAAGGAGATTCCTATTTTGGACCGTGGGAAGAGCTTGTTCAACATCAAGGCTGAAAAGGTTGTAAGGTTCTTCTACTTCAAAGTTAATACAAATAAGTTTGTTTTTCTCAATAAGCTGTTGTTTTATGGTTTATTTTATGGATTCCTTGATCACCATAATGGACATGATTTGTGATATTAGCTATGCAGGTGTTATTTGATGTTTGCTTGTTTATGATTACAGGTTCTCAAAAGGAAACTCTTTTAGACGGTTGAAGGATGGCTGCTACAAACTAGTGTTGGGCTTAAGGTAGGGCCTAAACACCTTTATAGTTTTTGTTTATGAATCGTATATGTTTAGAGAAAGATAGATTTGCTTGTCCTGCTTGTTGCTAGACTATGTTTTGATACTAGGGAGATCGACCTTGTCCGCAAGATCGATTTATCCGGCCAACAAATTGGCGACTCTGCTGGGGAACTGAATTTGGTTTTTGGTTTTCCTTTGTCTTTGACTTGAGAAACTTGTTCTCGTTTCTGGTTTTTTCTTGATGTGTGTTGGATTGGGTAGTTTTTAGAATCTGGTTTTTTTTTGTTTTTTTCGAAGTTTTCGAGGGACCGCACTTTTTCTTTACAGATAGTGCGGGTATCTCTGCACTCATCCTTTAGTACACAGAACGGTACCGCATCTGGTTCTTCTGGAAGCCTGTGGACCCTGTAAATTTTTTTGAAAAACCTAAAATGTTTTCTTCCAGTTAAGTTTAGGTTTCATTTACGACTTTTAGTGTCTACCTAGATCTGCATGTGTTCTGTCAAAAATCTCTTGTGAGTGAGTTCCATTGGTATTTTTGTTTTAGATAATTTTCTAGAAGTTTTGCATGTCTGGAGTGGTTTTCACTTGGTCTCTGTAGTGACTCAAAGATCAGAAGCCTGAGAAACCTTAGATTACCCTAGTGTCTTTTTGTCTTCATGATGAGTCTAACTGGGTTGTGAAATCTGTCCTTTGTGAGAAATAGATTTCTTTTCTCTTTGCAAATCTTTGAACGAACTTGGTTATAAGTTTTGAACTTCATTTTTATTAAAGAAAACATATCTGGATGTTTTTGATTGATTTGTTATTCTGAACGAATGGATCCTTAGTTTACTGAAAAACTAAGTAAAATGTCCTAAAAAAGAATTGAAGCTTTTATTCAATTAGGTTTTTAGATCTCAAGATTAGTTTTGTAGTTTTGAGTGTTTTCTAGAAATTATAGTTCTCTTTTGAAGAAATTGTTTTTTGTAGTTTCGAGTTTTGAAAAAGGAAAGGGAGTTATTGTGAGCATAATTAGTAGTCTCATTTTGAGTTCTTATTGAAAAAGACAAAAATATTTTCTTTTCATTTACATGTTGAAAGAAAGATTTGTTTCCCAAAGAATTGCATTCTCGAACTCTTTCTTTTAGCTAGAAATTCATTGAAGAAAAAACGAATTGTTTATCATTTTAGGTGCATTTTTTTTAGTGTTTTTGGAGTCGAGTCTTCACACCATCAAAGTTTCATTTCCATACCTATTGACTTAAATAACAACCCATAAAAGTAGCGCTTAATTAAAATTGATCTAGCAATCTTTTTTATTTCTAGGTCTCTTATCACCAATATAGCTTAGGCTAGTATCTCGGAGTAGGAAGTAATTAACTCTGCAAGATAGTTAAAACAAACAAGTAGCTATATCTTGCGGTAGGAAATAAATCCAATTGTAATTGATACATTTTGGGAAACTCCTCTTAAAGGAGTCAATCACGAGATCATGTCCGAACCTTTGAGACAATCAAGTATGTTTCATTGGGAAAGATAGAAGATTTGCGCGTATTATAAACAGTAAACCTCGGATTAACCATTGTCGAGGAGCCTGGGGTTACTTGTTGGTAAACCTAGGATTGATCATGTCGAGGAGCCCTCAAGGGGATTGAACTTTGTTACTCTGCCATTGCACGTAGATCGGATCGTAGACTGTTCCCCTAGTTGTATTTGTTGTTGTTACAACCTTAGTGTCCATAAACTTAAGATTATTTCCTAAGGTGACGGTGAAGGACGGGTCTCACTGTACCTGGAGTAGACGTCGACTAGACTCACTTGGACTCTCTGGGAGGTTCTCTTCACTCGAGATGTTTTTGTGAAGAAACTTGTGCCAGTCTGTTTCATTAAGCAGGTTGTCGGGGTAACTGTTCCAACCGCCCTTTCTGTATTAAATTCTACGATGTTGGATTTCATCACCAACTAGTGTTTTTAGTATGGGAAGTTACTGTTTGTGTGTGGTTTGAACTCTTAGATTTTTTTAGGCGTGTGATTCAGTTCTTTGTTTCTTTAGAGACTTTAGGTGGTTTTATTGAGATTTTCTTTGTTTGCATGAGAGTAATTAAATATTTAATCGTGGCCGAATTACCGAGAAAATCTCGTAGACTTTGGGGGAAACCTCCTAAGAATACACCAAGCCAACTTTAAGGGCTACGAGATCTTGTATCACCTAGTGACAGTAGAGTTGGGTCACCAAAAGCTGGAGAGTCATATTTAATTGTTCATCCTGATTATCAAGTCCAAACAACAGAGTATATTTCTTAACCAATTTCATTTTCTGAAGTTATTGGTAGTATTTCTCCTACCAGTGAATTAGCTGAAGAACCTGAAATTTCTGAGCCTGAAACTGAACCTATTGCTACTCCATCTTCAGGATTTTCTTCTCCAACTTCCAATGGTCCTGGTTCACCCAGGGTAGGAAATATCATTGCCCAAAATCTTCCTTCTGGCCTCATTTCTATTGAAGAGCTTGTTAGTCCGGACGAAGACGTAACTCTTCCTGAAAATCAACCAACTATAGAACTTAGGGAGCATGAATCAATTTTCTACAATCCTTTTAGGAGTGATGCTTGGTATGTATCATTGAATATTTTTTTAGAAAACTCGGGTCTTAATTTTTCACCACCTCGAATTCATTTTCATCCTACACCTAGAGGTTATTATCCTCCATTGAATATGTCGAGACAGTCATCTATGCTTTTCCAAACACCGGAAAAAAATTTATATGGCGATCCTTCTGTTCCTTTGGGGTACCAGTCACTCACTGGTACTTTTTCAAGAGCATCTCCTCAACCAATTGAACATGAGATATCAACTAATAATAATGAAACTCAAGTGTTGAGTGCAGAAAAAATTCTTATGATGTCTAGTAGTATTCCAAATCCACAACCTCAAGGTAGTCAATTACCACTTGGGGGCAACCCCGAGGTAGTTAGTTACCACCTGGAGGGAAACCTCAAGGTAGTCAGTTACCACCTGGGGGGCAACCTCAAGGTAGTCAGTTACCGCCTGGAGGGAAACCTCAAGGTAGTCAGTTACTGCCTGGAGGGAAACCTCAAGGATAGTACATACCTTCGGGACAGTACATACCTCAAGGTCAACCCCAAACTCAGTACATACCTCAAGGTCAACCCCAATTTCAATACATACCTCAAGGTCAACCCCAGTTTTAGTACATGCCTCAGGGTTATCAACCTCAAGGTTAGTACCCAACTCAAAGTTTCCAACCATCTTTTGTTCAACCATTTGTACAAGGAGCTAGAAACGTACCGCTTAATTATCAGCCCTACGTTCAACTCGATTACGGTCCTCCATATGCACAACCTTTTATGGCTCCATACCCTGGAATGAATATGGTGTGGTATCCATCTCAACCTCAACAGACTATGCAACCTAATGTGCAGTTATCAAGTCAACCTAAACAATCTTTGGTTTCTGGTCCAACCCAACAACCTGTCCAGCCTCCTGTTCAAACTTCTGCACCTGGTGTAGTTCAGTAGTCTGGGCCTAGTTCACCTCGAACTCTGCCTCAAACTGCTGTTGCAACTACTGCAGCTTCTGTTCAACCTACCACACATGTTTCTGGAGTATCGATAGCTTCAGTTTCTATTGTTCCTACATCAATGCAAACTCCTCAAGCCTCTTTACCACAGTCAGGACCTATAGTTCAAACTTCGGTCCAGATGCCTGCAGGACAAGATGGTCCAAGTACGGTTGTCACAATTCAATCGCAATTCACTTATCAATCATACCAGGGACAGTACCAATTCGGTCCTACTATACAAAACCCAGTTTATCAATATCAATCGTACCCTGGCTATACTTATCAACAACCTCAACAACCCCAGTTTAGTCCGGTTAATCCTGGTTTCCCAGGAGGTTATAATATTCCTAATGCAAATCCAATTCCAGGTTATCCTGGATATCCTCCTCTTGGGGCTGGTCTTGTTACCCAAGGTTTTCATGACCCTAACCGTTAGTTACCATTTATTGCAACTTTGGATTTACCTAATTTGTCTTGCCTTATGAATAATCCTATTTACTATCTTCCGTATTGGCTGCCAATGACTAATAAGTTGCCCAGTGATATCCTGAAGTTCGAGGGTAAGTCAGGAGAAGATATGTTAAATCATGTGATGACTTATCACCTTTGGTGTGCATCTAATTCCATTATTGATGATTCAATTTGCTTACGTCTTTTTCAACGAACTCTGATTGGTCTTGCTGCCAAATGGTACATTGAGTTACCACAAGGCTCCTTTTACAATTTTGGTCAGTCAGCCACTTCTTTCTTAACTCATTTTCAGTTGCCTGTTAGATACGACAATGGAAGAGAATTGTTAACTTCATTAAAGCAATCTACGTCAACATATATTTTTGATCATATCCATGAATGGCGACGTAGAAGGCGTTTAGTGAAAGTTTTTATTCCGGATCAAATTTTAGCAGAATGGTTTGTTAAATCATTGTTACCTAAAATCACTGAATATGTAGCTAAGGCAGGATTTATTACCGAAGAGAAATTAATTGCTCAGGCTCAGTACCTTGACCTCGTCTATACGCAGTTAGGTAATTTACATGAAAAAATCCCCGACCTTCCGAAACACAATCAAATAACTGCAGCTCCTTCAGGGTCTCATGCCGCTGATGGTATGATTGGTTCAATTAGTACTAAAAGCAAGAAGAAATCTTCAAAGAATTCTTATCCTATTATAACTTTACCAAATTCCCCGACAGGAGACTCTTCCACTAAAATTCCTGCCAATATCCATGTCATAGAATCATCTATGGCCAAATCAAAATCCGGTGGTAAAAAGAATGGGAAGAAGAAAAACAAACAAAACTCAAAAGAGAAAACAGATAAAAATGAATCTACTGACGAGAAACGTAAACCTCGCTATCCTTGTCTCATTTATGATGAGGATCATTTTACTAAATACTGCCCACATCGAGTAGAGGTTTCGAAAATCGTCAAAGGTTCTCAAACGCCTACTGTCTTGAAGGATCCTTTTCCTAATCAAGATAGTAAGATGATTGGTTCTTTCTCAAATGCCTCAGAAGAACCCTTTATGATGATGTCTCATGTCAGGATTGTGACACGATCGTAAGATTATGGTAGTAAAAATCTTGTTTGTGGTAAAGAAGCAGAATCTTCTAATTCAAACCCATCAACTACAACTCCTCTTGGTTCTGATCCGCTACAGATCAAGAAACCTAACCCTGACTTAGTAATCAAACCGCCTGCTAAAGGTATACTTCAGAAATCAGCTTTCAATCCACATGCGATAGCTTCTCAGGATTATAACATTGTTGAAGACTTAGCTATTTCCCCTTCAGCAATGTCAGCATTGGAAGTGCTACAATCATGCCCAGCAAAGCGTAAATTACTATTGTCTGCTATAGGAGTTGTTGATATTCAGGATTCGAACCTAATAATCTTTGATTTAGAGAATAGTACACCTCACCTACCTCATCAAATGGATTTCTAGATTCTAGTGTTAGTCAAAAACAAACCTTGCTTTCGGACTATGATTAATGAGGGAGCTTCTACTTGTATTATGTCGATCCAGTGTTGGAGATCACTTGGTTCTCCTACACTCAATCAGTCTCCGACGATTCTAAAGGCTTTTGATGGCCGAGGGTTCCATCTTTTTTGCATTTTGCAGGATTTACCTATAGGGGTCAAAGGCAAAACTGTAAATCTAGATGTGGAAGTGGTTGATGCCCCTCTAGATTACAACCTTCTCTTGGGTTGCAGTTGGTCTTACGCTATGACTGCTATTGTTTCATCGGTCTTTCGGCTTACCAAGTTTCCTCATAAAGGAAAGATCGTTACGATAGACCAGCTGACTTATTTTTCATCCGACCCAGCCTCTTCAGATAGTATTCAACATGTCGGTAAAACAACTATCCCTTACAAGGATGTTGGGGTAGGTTTGATTAAAGATTCTAGTTTACTAGGAACTTTTTCCTTCCCTCCTCCTAATGTATCGCCTTCTATTGCAATTGTTCATATGATTTCATCGAACACTATTGCTTTTGATGATCCTTGGATCACACCTTCCAATTCAGCGGTGGATTCATTTAGTAACGTGATGCCTTTGAGTCCCTTCGAAATTGCATATCAGGTTGTACAGTCATTTTCTGGCTCTTGTTCAACCAAAACTGATCCAATGAATGTGGTCCATGGAGAATCACTTTCGATATCAACCTCAGCTTCAACAACATTTTCTGATCCTGTTCATATTGATGAGCAAATTCGTGAACTTTTGTCTATTGATGATTTACCATGGGAAGATCTTCATCATCGATCTTCGTTTTTACCTGAGCTTGATCATTTTGAAAATGATTTTTCATCTATTTTTAGTACTAACTATGTCAAAGAACCACAAAATCCATTGCAACATCCTGATTCTGAGTTAAATTTGGGAAATATCTCTCGAATGGTTCCTATTGAAATTTCAGTTAAATCCAGAATTATTGAAAACATTCATATAGGTGCTTCCTGTACGCACGATAAAAT
>APFE031582606.1:284030-295282 GCA_000404065.3 Pinus taeda
GAGAGTTGACTTAGAAATCGTCAGTACCTTGGAGTCTGCATGCATCAATGGTAGGTTTCTCGCCTTCGACGTCAGTTTTCATCATTGACTTCCGATCGAAGGATTCCATGAAATGTTCGACATCGACTCATTCATTCACATCTCATGGATTGTGCTGGGTACTTTGAGAACCATTGACATTACTGGTGGTCTCTCTCATGCTTGTTAACAGTTTTCATCATTTACTGGTAATCAAGTGGTTTCTACCATGTTCGACATCGACTCATTTATTCACATGGCTAGAATCGTACCAATTCGGGAAGTAGAGATGAAGACCCTGGATCTAGTTTCCACCATCGAGGCTGCGAGGAGTTTTGTATTCATTATGTTGTAGACCAATCATAAACAGATGGCTGCGCCCATACTGTGTCTACACGAGTCTATAACTATGATGTATTATGAAATCATTCTTGTATCAGAGTAGTTAGTCTGTTAGTTAAAGTTTTTGATCTGAGTATGGGAATGCCTACCTCAACGATGATATCATCTTATACATGTATTTTGTGTTGAAAATTGCAGGTTATGGCCGGGCTCTCCATGAGATAATCCTCGAAATCATAAAGTACTTCACCCTTCCTATATGATATAAAACCCTTATCTATTACAGGCTTCGTACTTTAGGGGGCAATCTGTTACACTGAAATTTGTCACCATGACTATCTGCAGTTAATATGGCTCCATCAATAGTCATATTATCCTCCTTGTGAAGCCTAATACCTCTGCTCTTCATGTCAAGCTTCAAAAAAGAGAGAAAGTCACTAAAAACATGTTTATCTTTGGGTACGCAGGTTCTCTCTACCTTGCCTGCGTGTACACATCGCAAACTCATTGTACCTGCGTACTTGTACACTCTGTAAGCCAAGGGATGGGTGCGTACCCCTGTAAAGGTCAAAAGGCGCGAGTTTCATCTTAAAAAAAGTTACTTGAGGTCATTTCTAGAGCTTTCTAGAAGAGTGTTTGACGTGTATTGAGCGCCTCCAGATGGTTCATGCATCCCTATGATAGAGGAACTTATCCCATCAAGAGAAGAGCTACCCCATCCAAAAGAGGGAGTATCCCATTGATGTTGGACCTGAATAACTTCCTCTAGAACACTATAAATACAGGCATTGGGCCAGAGGAGGGGAGATTGAAAGCTTAACATTCCAAAGGTAGATGCTGCTGGAATTAGGACTTCCTTGTAGAAGCTTGTGAGGAGAGATTACCATCCTTTCTTGTTTCATTTGGAAGTGGGTGAGCTTGTCAAAGTAGAGGAAAACTATTGCTGGACCCTGGGAGGAACTTGCACAACACCAAGGCTCAGGTTGTAATGGTTTCTTTTTTGTTTCCTTAATACAAATAAGTCCATTCTTCTCAATGATTTGTTGTCAATGAATTGTTTCATATACTCCTTGGTCTATATGTTGAATATGCTTTGTTTTATGGAATATTCAGGTGTTATGTAATCGTTTGATTGTTAGTGTATGCAGGTTTCAAAGTGAAGGAGGAGCTCATCTGGATCAAAGAAGCTAGGCTGCTACAACAAGCGTTGGACCTAAGGTAAGATTGAAAAACACTTTGTTTCTCATAGGATAATGTATATTTAGAGAAGGATTGCTCTTACTTGTTTTGTTTGTCACTAGAGAGTCTTAGACTCCTAGGGAGGTTAGTTTTGTCAGCAAAAATAACTCTTTCCGCATGACACCCACATTCCACGAAGCTAAAATTTCTCCTATTCTCCTAAGTCCTTCATTCCTCCCATATCAAAATTGACTCCAATTCCTTAATTTCAAAATTGTGCTATGCTTAGCACCACCCAAAAAATCTTTATTGATCTCCTCAAATGGAAAAATCAAATCTGGGTACATTACAATCCTCCCTACCAAAAATTGCTTGTCCTCATGCAATGCTCGAACAAGCTCTCTCTCCCTGCTGACCTAACTATCACTGCAAACAATATCAGGGTCCCAAATGTGCCACTAAGTCATCAACAAATCTCTAGGAGACCAAATACTCTCCATAGAACTAAACCCCAATTGAATATCCACGTGACCTCCCCCTGTAGAGACCAACTTGTCCCTAAAGATGGTTGAAATGCCAAACCTTGTAATACTAGGGTCCAATGCTAATCTCAAAAAGGATACCACCATGTCGAAATTATGCCACTCTGACTATGGTCAACTATCCATAATACTCATACTATATCCTACCCTCCTAGAACCTGATGGCATAGTATCTATGGGGGCCAAGCACATGCTATTGGTCATAAGACCACCCATGTGAAGTGTTATCCCATCACGAGAAGTCCATGAGAGGTGTCCTGCCTGCTGCCAAAGTGAGAGCCAACAAAATACTTGGATGTCCTTCCCTAGTGGGAACCCTCTCTCCTAATTCTGTGACCCAAGTGCTTTGCCTTGTAGCTCCATGGCTCCACACTAATCTAAAAGTGATTTCAACATGTAGGTGTTGCGCTAATCTAGGAATGGATGTGACCCCCTATTGTGATCTGCAAACAACCCCCCATTTCATATTATTTTTATTCATAAAACATTAAAATGTGAAATGGGTCCCTTCAAAATAAAGATGATATCACTACTTTTGTTGAAAAGTCCGATAATCAAATGAGCGCTTTACAAAACCCTTTTAAACAATATCCACTTAAAAGAAATAAAGAAAATCTTCGTCATTGCGATAAAACGATCGCAAGATCGCATATCGCAATGACATAAGGGACATATATAAATGGCACAAGGTTTTCCACTGATGCGATATTGCATTCGGCGATCGGCAATCGGCGATATCCAATGCACAACCAAAAACGCCCCATACCATTACCCCGATGCAATGAGCTATCGGCGTTCGGCGATCGGCGGGTCCCCTTTGTTTGAGTCTCAATGCACATAAGCCTTTCTTCGATGCGATATCACATTCGGCGATCGGCGATACTCGATGCACATTGTTAAGGCAGACTTGTTATAACCCCCGATGCGATGCGATAAGGCACGATTTTCAATAGAAAGCCGTTAAAGTGATTGGAAAGCTCGATTTACTCATATTTAAGGCATAATCACTTCCGCTCGGCCGCCAATACATCCATTGCATGCTTAAGGAGATTTCTCGGCCGAATAATGATATAATGGGCATTTATAAGGTGGCAGGTTTTATACGGCCAATTAATGGATTCATGTCTTAAAAATCTTTCCATATATTATCTCCGCGCCCATTTTAAAAGATGAATATATTGCTGCACATCTATTCATTTGTTATCAATTGCAAGTTTTTATCGCTATCTCTCTGTGTTATGCGCAATTGCCTCTCTGTGCAGAATTCATTCATAGACAGGAGTTCGGGCATGATGGGTAAGAAGTCTAAGAAGACTACGGGTGCTTCCAATCCACCATTCGCAGGACAAGCCACTTCAAATAGCAAGAAAGGCCTAATATCTGATACAACATGCACAGGCCTCACCAGAGTAACTTGGCAAGGCACTTATGACTTAATTGAGGCCGACAAACCAAAGCAGACGATAGCAGAAGCTACCGCGGATTCATTACGGAAGTCGGACTGCACTCTCAAGGATTTGGCTTATTCTTTCCTCCACAGGATAGCAGTCAGGGAGCAAATTCTCCCATATACAGACGTTGTGTGATGGGCGATTGAAGAAATCCCCATCATGGACAGAACTTTTAGCACAATAGATGGGAGGATTTTCGGATCGTTCAAGGCAGAAGACTTGAGGCAAATGTATCATTTGCCCGAGCCAGAGAAGATATACAACAACGCCTTCCCGAAGAAGTTTGCGAGCGAAAATGAGATTGAGTCCGAACCTATCAAGGATTGGAGGCAAAATCCGAATAAACACAAGCATGAATCTTCCGGTAAGTACTCGGTCGATTATTTGGCTTCTCCTTATTGCTATGCGGGTATAATGATGTGTATATTATGGGGTTTACACGACTCTGCTAGTTTTACCATTGAAATGGTTCCTCTTATGGAGGCAGCAGTAAACAGCATAATTATGGATTGGGCTACTATCCTTTCAGATAAACTAGCAGTAGCTGTTCGTGACTTTAGGAATAAGACTGTAGTCACTGAAAGGAAAATTCCCCCATTCTACTATAGTGCATATATCCTAGATACCTTATGTTTCAATTCCGAATTCCCTGTTCTTGGTTGGAGATGGACTGCACAGGACCCCTCTCCCATTCATATATATCACCGAAAGTTGTGGAAGTCATCCTATAAAAACCACTTGTATCAAATCTGTAATGGCTTCATGGTTCCCATTTATTATTCAATTTTTGATAAACCCATTTCAAAGATTTCCTACCTAGCCTCCTTTGATTTGCCAGCAGTGGCTAATTGGTTTGGAGAAGAGCATTTTACCTATATCAAAGTCTTCGGCAGCCAAGCCAATCCCTATGTCCTCCCTTTATATGTTCCTGATAAATTGCTAGCAAGGGAAATTGCATATCAGATTACAGTTGAGAGTACTACACAGACTCTCAAAAAGGAAAAGAAAAAAGGCTGGCCCACTTTTCCCTTAAGGTGTGGTGTCTTTACCCTATATGATCTCAAACATGCGGAGAAGGAGGCCACAAAGATCCAATCTTTAGCTCTAGCTAAAATCCCGAATAGGGCATTTGACCCAAAGCGAGTTGCCCATGCCGCATTGGAACATGCCAAATTAACAACGTTCAAACATCAAGAAGATATGTTCGATGACATGTTCTCTTCAAGTGAAAAAATAGGTCAAGCCAAAGAACTCGCCAAGAAGAAATACAATGATGAAGGGTTAACTGAGTTTAATAAACTTAGAGAGAAGAGGTTACAAACTCTGCCTCTAGATTTATTAGCGCTAACCCGAGCGGCATCATCAAGCGAGCCTGGTCAGCAACAGACAAAGGAAACTCCTGCTATAACAAAAGATCATAATAAGGAGCAGGAGGAACAATAGAGGAAAGAACAAGAAGAAAATCAGAAAAAGGAATAGGAAGAACGGCTAAAGAAAGAGAATGAGGATAAACAGCGAAAGGAACAGGAGGAGAAACAGAAGAAAAAGTAGGAGAAATTACAGAAGGAGTCTCAAACTAAACAGACCACCACCGATACCAACGTAGATACTATCACAGACCCTGAATTGCTACAGGAATGGCAGCAATTCGATTCTATCATTAGTGGAGGAAAAGGCTCAAAAAGTACAAACACTCCTAAGACCAGCGATATGCAAGATGATACTTCATCTCAGGTTCTAAGTGGAACCAGCAGCCCACCTAAATCTAAGGGTATTGAGATAATTCCAAAAGATCCCAGCGATCAAATCATTCTACAAGTAGAAGATATTCCTCCATTGGATGTTTTCTACAGCCCGAGGCATAGAGCAGTGGTAAAGCGATCAAGGAAAAGATGAAGGCTTGATCAACCTTCTATCTTTCCAGAGCAAACGGTCACGGGTAATGTAGTATGGAAGGAGAAACTAGACCCCTCCGATGATCTAACTAAATTGTCATAGTACGCTAGAGCCTATTCAGCAGCAACAATCGACAAAGCATCGGAGGTAAGTCTTTTATTAAAGACTAAAGACCAAGAAATCTCCACATTACAGACAGAATTGGCCGAAACAAAGCAGAGAGCAGCGCAAGCAGAGGAGCAGTTAGCGACACAACAGTAGAAGGCAGCGCAAGCAGAAGAACAGTTGTTGGCACAACAACAAATGAATAATCAAATGGCCCAGCAATTGGAATCAGAGAAGCAAAGGATTGACCAGGCTGCGATCCAAAAACAGAACGAATTAACGGAGGCATTGGAAAAGTTGAAAACGGCGAACGAGCAAATGGTGAAGACCAAGGATGAACAAATCGCTCAAATGACATCACAGCTAGAAAAGATAAAAGGAGCTTCGCAGGTGACAGAGTTCAGAAAAGAATCATCATTGATATACAATGCGCTAATATCTCAAATTAAACTCTTATGTCAACAGATCGCTCAAGCAGAGCCACTATGCGAATTAACTACATCCATAAATGAGCAGGTAGAGAAAGCTAGGGATGATTTAAACCAAGCCGATGAGGCTATTACTGCACATCTTGAATGGCAAGATTCGAATTCGGGAAAAACAGCTAATTTTCCCAGGATACTTGAAGTTCATAAAGATATACTTTTCACAGAATGGCAACTCAGGTGTTGAAGGCAGAGAGAGCCGCTTCAAGATGTAGATTAACTTCTAGCAATTTAGTTGATTTAGTTAACAACACTCTCTACTTAGCAAATATGATTTCTCAGTGTACACCAGGAAAGATTACAACAACAAATGCATTGGAGCAATCATGTTATCCTGAGCTAGAAGAAAGAGGAAGATTAATCGCCGGGATTAATAGTTTAAACATGGAAGCATATTGGCACTTCCTAGTTAAGCCTCATACACAAAGAGCCGCCCTGAAATGTTTAACAAATGCCATCGAGTGTATGATTCTCGACATTCAAGATGCCACCTATGCTGCCCAGCTCAGTTCGCGCCTCAACAAACCTCCGGAAATTGAGCCAATGCTTACCATTAATCACCTCAGATTCAAAGGAAAGCAGCCGACTCAATGAATCATCCTCCAGCTCCCCAGATCGCCAGCCAAAATAGGAACAAAATTTATTGATATCAGTTTAAGTAGCATTTTTGTTTAATAGATATTTATATTAGTATTTTATTTATAGACCCTTTCATGTTTTTAGAAAGGGTCGTAAAATTTTGTAAGAGACTTAAGAGACTGAAGTTTGCACTACTGTGCTTCAGCCCATATTCTTTTATGAAACTCGACCAGTTGTTCTTACTTTAATGAAGAAATTTCTTTATACAATTGTGCACTATTGTCGTTGATTGAAGAATGTTTATGCATTAAGGGAAGAACTACACATAGTGATTGATATCTGGGAGTGGCAAGCAACTCATATGGTATTTCTATCTTTGTCTGAAGTCATTCTGTTTATATGAATTGTTATGTAATCATCTTTGCTATCGTTGATTATATGCATGCGCTATAATAGCAGATCTTATTCATTCCACTATTGGGTGTTTAGCGATGTGCCTTCGCTTTTAAATCATGTGTATGATAATGATATAAATGTATAAAGTGTGGTAATTTCGCTTCAATCGCTCTGCTTAACTATTTAAGCACAGCAATCTTAAATGATTTAATATCTATGTTGTGAAGATACAGTCATCTATATGCTTGTCTTTTAGACGTAGAGCATCAAAAGCTACGCTTTAGAGCTCAATAGATTCCCGGGATAGTTTCATTTATTTATATTTCTGTCAATAGTTTTAGCCTTCCGCTCACCACTAGTGTTACCTATAAATCATTCACTCATCCCATTTATCTATTTCTGGGAAACTGGTCCCATTACCCCCAGTCGGAGCCACTATCCCAAACGGAAAAGGAGCTGCACTAAGGTCCGGACCGGGTGGTTTCCCCAATGTTGTTGCAGCGATCTTCGAGGCATCAACAGGTAGCAGTCGTCTTTTGTTTTCCTTATTGTTTTGTTTCTTAGGCCTTAATTTGGGATGCAATTTCCAACAATGGGCTTCATCATGCCCCTCTTTAGAACAATGTTTGCATGTGATTTTCTCCCCTTCTTTCTTCACACTTGCATTCTTCTTTCCCTTCCATTTTCCACCTTTTTCTTTCTCCTTACCCTTGAATGGCTTCCTCTTCCTACCCTCTTCATGAATGTTCTTTCCTCTAGATTCAAGGTGCATGGCTTGCACACATACCTCATCTAAATTGTTTGGATTAAACATAAGGATAGTATGTTTCAGATAGGAATGTAAACCCCCAATATATTTCAGCAGTGTATCTTGGGAATTCAAATTCACTCCTAATAACAAAGTCCTTTCCTAAACTCCTATGTATAATCTTGGATTGTTTGGCTTTTAAGTTGCCTAAACTTTTGCCAACTCATAATGGCTTTTTGCATATAGGCTAAAGGATAAAACTATTTTTTAATTGCGAAAACAAATTCAACCCAAGTGATGGATATCTTGCCATGGATTCTCATTTCCTCTTGAGTCTTTGCTTCCCACCAAACTAGTGCAGCTCCTTCTAGCCTCAATGAAGCCAACTGGATCTTTATGTCGTCTTCTTGAAGGTTCTGAATTCTACAATATACGTCCAACTGTCGAATCCAATTGTCCAATTTTTCTGCATTCACCTCTCCATTTTACATGGGAAGTTCGAATTTTATGTCCAATTTCTGTAATGGAGTCTTTCCTTTTGGGGTTTTGGAATGAGTATGGGAAGTTTCAGTGGTGGTAGTGGAATATGATGATGTGTGAGATGGTGAAGATGATGAGGAAGATGATGAGGATGGTGGATATGGAGGTGGCTTTCCACTATTCCCTTTGGAATTCTTCTTCTCATCTTTTTTGTCCTTTGAGCTTCCTTCTCCATGTGGAGGTTTAGAACTCTCTTCAACAATTATAGTGTTCCTCTCTTCATAGAGGACTTTAACCATCTCAGTCAAAGTATAGAAAGCTTTCTTGAATTCTTCCTCTTCTGAAGATGGACGTTTAGGCCCTCTTTCTCTAGACATAATGGCTATGGATTCAAGCTCAGAAATTGGTATTGCTTGTACCTCTTCAATCTCAATTG
Source organism: Pinus taeda (assembly GCA_000404065.3). Lineage (NCBI taxonomy): Eukaryota > Viridiplantae > Streptophyta > Pinopsida > Pinales > Pinaceae > Pinus > Pinus taeda. The sequence goes on from APFE031582606.1 coordinate 292,688, forward strand.
AAAGCAAAAGTTGAGGAGTTTCAAGTGCAGCTAGAATTGGAACTTTGGGTGGTGGAGATTTTGTCCTTGTGGCTCTCCTTCTGGGCATTACCTCAGGAGTTGCAACCAATAGCTTCCCTTCTCCTTTCTGCAACTTTAACCTTGTAAGCATCACAATTTTGCAACCACTAAAACCCTAATTGCAAAAACTCAAGCAATCAAGCAATTCAACATTTGCTCTGATACCAACTTGATCTGTTTTGTACGATTAGTTTTGTTGTGCTAATAACAATTACATATTTATAAACATGTGTATGCTTATTGCTTCTTGTGCTAAGATTTCATTAGTTGTTTGTGCATACAATCAGTTAAATTTCCTTAAGTTTAAAAACACATTCATGAGAAAAATAGCTTCAGAAACAAATACTGAACAACAAACATGTACAGTGAAGAAAACCATCAAAGAGACACATTAATAGAGTGTTTTGATGAAGGAGTTCACCCCTCCTGGGCTAAATCTCCTTGGTCTAGCTTCCATGGCTTGGGCCTCTATATTAGCTCAATGTGGCAAAAATGTTGTTTACAAATCTCTATGGCTCCTGATACATGCACCAATATGTTCAGAATGTCTAATTAGCCGAGAACACCTCTTTCTGAGCTCAATTTGGTCGAAAATTAACTTCTCTAGAGCTCAGTCAGCCTTTTCCTACATTTTCTCCTCTAAATCTAGAACATCTCCAGTTAGTGCCACCAAAATTGGTGGCAAGCCCGAATTTAGGGGCACTACCAAAATCACCGCGAGTTTAAACTACAATTAATTAATATAAAACTGCGCTTAATTAATACAAAACCGGATTAGCGCTAAGCACAAATGATGACCTTCGGTGGCAATGTTGGACTGTTCACGTGGAACTGTTAGTCGCGTAAAACGTTACGGTTAGGGTCTATCAGAACTACTAACAGCTAGGCATTACCCCACTTGTGTTCACATGAAACTGTCGTGGAGTGGTGGCCAAAACCGTCGGAACTAGACTGCAACCACTTGTGGTTTATAGAGTTGTGTTCACATGGGGGGGAGGTTGGCCTGCGGGTTGTACCTCCATTAACCGCCACCCTTCAAACCTTACACATTCAAATTTATGCGATGAATACATTGGTTAAGAACCATTGGATAGAGCGACAGTTAAGGCGTAGTGTTTGCAGGCGGTAGGTCGTGGGTTCGACCTAGAAATCTGCCAATAAATTTTTCTCCAATGTAGACCACCAAACCGACCCTTGGGAAATGCCATGTGGCGACCTCCGGGTTTGCCACATGGCATTCTTCCATTGGTTTAAGATCAAACCAATAAGAACGCGCCAAATCACCGTTGTACAATCCAACAATATGGTGACACTTGTTCGATCTTGATTCGTTGTTGACCAATCATTGACCATGCCTAGTCACCTGCCACGTAAGCAGTATAGACTGCTGACTGTGCAGTGACCATTTATTTATTTATTTATTTTTATTTTTATTTTTAATTTTGCCTATTTAACAAATTGATCAAAACACAATAACTTCCTCATACAAACTTTGTTTTCGACGAAACAAGTTGCGTTGAGATTGTTTTTCCAAGACGGACGCGGTCATTCAGGTTTCGAGCCAATTTGAGAACTTTGATTTTTTAGCTAAATATTGAGCACCTAATCAACATGTAACCATATGAAACCATATATACAAGACTTTAATGAAAGATCAATAGTTTCTCAAAAAAAACATGCTACCTCATTCATCATAATGTTGTGGAGGCAAAAACTCATGTTTCAAAATTAAAAACATGTTTTCCCATAACATATTAAAAACTCAAGGTTAATGGAATGGGTCAGGCAGTCGAGGAAGATGCATAGTAGCTACAATTCCATGTTTATTTCCCTCATCTTGAAGGTTGACTACCCCACTAGTTTCAATGATTTCGTGCCAATCTCCCTCAACAATAGTTTGTACAAAATTATTGCAAAGGTGATTGTTGTAATACTCAAATCATTACCCTTGTGTTGTTTATAACATTTTAAAGGGTTGATCTTAAGGATCTATGGTCTACAAATTTTGGTTCTGCAGCTAAACCCTAACAATTGTGTTTATGGTGACTCTCCAACCACTCTTCTTATGGCTAATGCCAATGGAAAGAGTAGATCTTGTTCCTACAATAGGGTTATAGCAAGATACAATTATTTTGGGTAGCCTTCTACTTCTAACCCCAATGTTTATGGCCAAAACCCTAAGGGGGAATAGAAAATTTTCTTGCAACCCAATACCCGATCAGGAAAACGAATGTAAGGAGCTATCTTCCTAAAGCATCAATAGACCCTAAATTCAAAGTTCAATCTAATTGTATCAGACAATATATCCAATACATGTGGGATCATGCCCTAATAAAAAAAAATCTTGACATTTGCCCTTCAGAGCAAGCACTCTCCCACTATATCCAGTTCAAATTGTTGAAAAGTGTGCAACAAGAAATGCTTGTTGAGAATGCAACAAGATGATGGAGCTTAGTGGAAAGGAGTCGCCTTCACTAAGTGGGCCCGCGGGCTATTTTTGGCGCAAGTCTATTTTTAGACATATGGATCATGTCT
>APFE031582608.1:12866-24271 GCA_000404065.3 Pinus taeda
TCTTTCACCACCAGAACCGATCTCGCAGATCTCCCACTGAACAGGGTCTACCACAGGCCCGAGCGAAACCCCTCAGCAACAAAGGCGTCCCCTTGAAGCCGAAACAGCTCTGATACCAAATGTAGGTTTTAACCCCGTACAGAAATTACCTGCATACGAATTCTAAATCACAGAAAAATAAAAATGTGAGAGCATAACCCATAAAACACATATACACAGAGATTTCCCACTGAATCTCAAAACTGAGACTACCAGCTTGATTTTTCATTATATTCCTTTCAATGTTACAATACATATTTATACATGCCGAAGCATCCAATACCATGGACCAAAAACCATCGCGTCCAAAATCATGGACCGAAAAACCATAGGTAGGTTCGCCCAACCTAATATAGGGTCAAAAAAAAAATTTCTCTGGGCGCTGCCCTGAACCCCGTAGAGGGGGACTACCCGCCCCCCTCAAACCCCCCGAACAGGGAAGGCTTCCGCCCCCCTGCTCACTACGTAGGTTAGTAGTGGAAAGAATATAACACAACCCAATAGTAACATCATTAAGAAATGAAGTAAATGAAAAGAGTACAACAATCAAGAGACTTAAAGATAGATCTAGTTACTATGAAAGTCTTGAAGCTAAGATTATCTCTCTAAAAGAAGATCTTGAAAATTCAAATAAGAGGAATGAAGAACTACCTCAAGCAAATGAAGAAACAATAAAATGAGATTCTCAAATTAAGGCAACAAGTGGAAGAAGGAAGAAAGGCTGAAGAAATCATGAAGAAGCAATATCTGGAAAAGGAAGAGAAATATCAGGTTGAGGTAAATATCTTAAAAGGTAAATTAGAAGAAAAAGATAAACCCTTACGACTTCAAGATAGTACTAAGATTTTGGATAATATTCTTGGTAGTCAAAGGTCTCTTACCATCAAAACAAATCTTGGATTTCATGAAACTATTGAAGGTGAATCTAGCTCACAAGATGAGGCAAGGAACTCTAATGCAAAATCTGAAATGCTCAAAAAGGAGATAAGAGGTCAACCCCATCAACAAGCAAGGAAAGAAAGACTTCAAAGAAAATCACTTACTCCTAAATATGGAAGTGATAATCGGTTCTTTCCTCTGATGAATAATGTTGAATGTTTTATATGTTGTAATTTTGGACATGTTGCAGGTAGATGCAGAAGTAGAATGGTTCAAGCAAATAATCGTCACACAAAAATATCATCAGCTTCCAGGTACTTTAAGGGATATTGTTTTTCTTGCAATATGTTTGGTCATAAATTCATTGACTATTATAGAGGTAATATGAAACATATAAGATGTTATTCTTGTGACAAGTGTGGGCATATAGCAAAAGAAAGGAGGAGAAAATTTCAGCCAACATACCAAAAGGAGAAAAAATCATCACACTCCAAGGTATGGAAGAAGAAGGAACTACAGTTAGAAAGATGTGCCATAGCACAATATAAAAACATAACAGACTTAGAGGGAACTGAAAGTGTGAAACTTCAGAATTCCAATTCTCATACGCAATTATCATGAAGACATGTCATGTATATACGCGAGTTAGAAGTTGCACAATCGCGTATATGTTGTTTTGTTGAAGAAGCAGTGCGACAGACTCAGGAAAAGGGGTCTAATATGGTTCAATCAATTATCAATTATCTTTTCTGTTTTGATTGATGATGATTACAATCTATTGATGATATGTAGAAGTGCTTGTGGCCCTCATAAGTTGTTAATAACTTGATGAATAACTGGTTGATGATGATGCATTAATGATTCTTACTAACAAATGCAATGATCAGATCTGACAGTGAACAGATGGCACAAGTTGAGGGGGAGCATATGCTTCTAATAATTCATTGTTAGAATTATGCATGATGATACTTATACTGCTTGATTCACATAGTTGCTTTGATTCAGATGACTCTTTTGACGATGGACATACACAGGTTGTTGATCTTGACGCTGCTTACAGATGGTTATGGTACATTTCATATATGGTGTATGATATTTGCTAATGATTATCATGGTCTTGTTTAGATTATTGGTCCTTGCTATAAATGTCATGTATATTATTTGATGTAAAGGTCATGTAAAGAACTAATTTGTAACCCCACTATGCATGGGAAATATGATGTAATAATTGTTATTTCAGTCATGTATAAACATTTGGTATATCCCCACTTGGTTGGGTGGATGAGTCAAATTTGGTGTATCCCCACTTGGTTGATTGATGTATGTATGAGTCATTAGTCTTAGGGAGGTCATAATCACTTAGTTGAGTCATAGAGTCATGTTATTATTTTGAAACATATCTCTGCAAACTCTGCATGTACTCAGGTGGAGCATGGACAACATAGTGTATCTCAAAGGGAGAGAATATCTTGGTCCGCCCTTTTGCCTTGATGTCAAATGGGGAAGTATCTTGGTGTTTTTGATATATCTATTAGGCTCTATAGCTTGATGTAATAAACACCAATATGGTTGCCATCAAGTCCAAAGGGGTAGATTTTTGGCATTATGATACAGGTGTTGTCCTTGATTGCAACTCACATAGATGACAGTTCACAATGCAACAGGTTAACAACAAAGGATTACAAATAAAACTCCAAAGATGGAAGAAAGAGAATGGTTTAAGAAGTATGCACTAGTTCACTTTGTCCAAGTAGCGTATACATGCGGGCTCACGGAACAGAAGGAGTGTATACGTATGCACGCACTTTCACAGAAGGAAAAGCATGTATGGGATGGAAAATCAAGGTATTGGTCCAAGGTTTTGGTCTGATGTTTTTGGTCTGAGGTATTGGTCCGAGGTATTGGTTCGAGGTTTTTCTCTCAGGCTTTTGGTCCGAGGTATTGATCCGAGGATTTGGTCACCGATATTGACAAAGGATCTAAGTATATAAGGAGGAGAAGATCAAAGGGATAAGGACAAGAAATGAATATCTTATGAAGAGTTAGATCAAAAGAAAATATGCATGATATGGTTTCTGGTGCTTTGCTTGATCTGAACTAAGGATGAACCTAAGTGGTAGATGATGGATGAGATGTAATGATGGATCAAGATCATAAGACCTGGAATTGAGTCATCATTATGTGGTCTAATCACAGATAGTCTAGATCTGAATGCTAACGCATGTTTTATTCTGTAAATGTTATGATCTAGGTATGATTTATGTCTGGAATAGCTGTGAATTTTTAAGTTAGTATATGTAGATCTATACGTTGGTTTGCCTTGGGGAAGGCACGTATATGTGTCAGTTCAGTTCTTCGAAGTAGTGTATACCTTATGACATATGATGTTTGAAGTTACAGTTGGTTCTGGTTGTTGATGCAGAGTTCTAGGTTCTGCTATATATTCTGGTGACTGTGTTTTGGTGACAGTGTTCTGAATCTTCAGATTGATTGAATGTGATTTGCTTCAGTATTGATGGGTTTTTAGTGATTAATTGTATTGCAGTGGTGAGTGATTTTGAGGTTCAATGTTTTTGATGGGTCCAGTATGAAAATTGGATGAAACATGGCCTTCATATTGTGTTTTTGTGTACTAGGAGTATCCAGTCTGGAAATTTATGAAATGTGGTCCCTGGAGGAAGAGAGAAGGTTGTAGACTTCTATAGGTCAAAGCCTACATACTGGTAAACATATCAGCTAGTACAAGAGCCAGGGGGTTGGAGCTGCCTTCCAGTAGCAGCTAGAAAATGAGTAAAGGTTGGAGCCTTCTGTAGACCCGTGCCTACGTACTAGTAAACATATCGGCTAGTACAAGAGCTAGGGGGTTGTAGCTCCCTTCCAATAGAAGTTGGAAAACGAGAGAAGATTGCAGCCTTCTGCAGGTGGGTGCCTATGTACTGGTATGAGTTTGCACCAGTACAATATTGTAAACATGTTTTTCTTATATTAAAATAATACAGAGACAATAGCAACATGTGGTTTTTATCCTGCATTAGGTTTCCGCCTTAAATCTTGGTGTTCATTTGTGTTGCTTATGTGTGATGGTTTATTCTGTTATTACTGCCCATGGTTACTATTTAAATGGTTAATGAAGTAATGGTGCATAGAATATAGATCAACATATGATGAATTAACTCAATCATAAATTCACTGGATATACGCTAGTTGCCTTAAAGATAGGTGTGTGCACACGCGAGTTCCCTTAATTGAAGTAGCGTATATAAATATGAGTATGAAAATAAAAATTTATTGATTTGTAAATATTGACTCGCCCCCCCCTCTCTCAGTATTATTCCCAACAATCTTATTGGCCTATTCTTCCATCTCACCCCGACAATTCAACCTTGTGCCAACCTTTGTAACTTTAAGGTTTTTCTGTTGGAGTTGTGTGTTAAGTGGGGTCCATTCCTATGATGAGTCCCACCAATCAAATTTTCATCCATCGGCTTGCAACATGCCACGTCCTCCCGCTGCTTAGTCACCCCAGAAAAACACCTTATGCTAGCCTTTGTAACATTCGAGGTAGACCCTTTGGGGTTACGTATCTTGGGTTGGACCCACGCACTTCCTCTTGAGCTTAAAAGTGGCCAATCCCACACTACCACGCTACCAATACCAAGTCACTAAGTTTGAATTTTGGCCTAATAACTTTGACAAGCCATAACTTTTGATCCTGAAGGCCTTTTTTGGACTCCAGCATACTAATGGAAAGCTCTTTCTGAGCACTGTCCAACTATACCATTTCCAAGAGCATCTAAGGTGATATCCTAAGGAAAAAATCCCTTAAAATCCTTAGACTCCCGACCTCCATAATTATGATATTAACAGCTTCTTTAATAGACCTACTACTATGATGATTCTCTACAAAAGACTACAAGTTACAACTAGAAGACTCACTCCATGCACACCAATGCAAAATACACTATGAATTTTACATCAATGCTAGCCTAGTTTACATCAATTCCAATACACTTGATGCCACTTGTTATCCTAACAATGTGAACTATCCAACAATATCCCCTTTGGCATTGATAACAACACCTTATTATCGATGGCCACTCCTCATGCTACATACAAGAAAAACAATGTCATCCAATGAATGGCTTTCGTTGAGATTTTTCTTCCCTACATGAACCACCAATAAATCTCTTTCCCCCTTTGACATCAATCGAACAGGGATACAAACTGCTTTCTCCCCCCCTTTCAAATAATGTCTGAGGGTCATCCTACTCATGTGAATTCTCGTTTTCAAACTTCTCTTTATCAAGAGTTTGTATCTCCTTGATGAGGTACTTGAAGTCTACCATTGAAACTTAGTTACACCATCATGGGCAAAGGCACCTACAAAACCAAGCACTAGCAAAACACGTCCTTGTGTCTTATTGTAGATGATGCTACTTAAGGAACTAAAAATGAATGATATGATCCCCCTGACCATATACCATATGTTTTTTGAATGATCATCCAATTCTAGACACCTTATGGCTACTGGATGAAAACTCTCTTTTCCAATGCATCTTTTGTACCAATTAAAAACTGATATAAAAATCTGCAAATGGTATTGTTGATGCTACAAATACCATAGTTAATGATGCATTTAGGCTTACTCTTCACTATTGTTGTTGCTTCAGAAACCATGCTCACTTTACTTAAGCATGCTACTTTACTTTAGCATGCTAAACTCTTCTCCCCCTGGGATCGTGCTTCTATAAATAGGGATTGCTGCTAAAAATAACACACTATGCATGATTTCATGACTTCTCCTAAAAACAGATGTACATTTATACAAGAGGTTACTCTCGCTGAACAACCAAAGACTACCAATTGACATAGTGGTAAAAATTGATAGCTAAGGAATATGTAAAGCTTGTACCAATTGTGTTCATGAACCTAAGATTTCTAGGAATAATCAAAATTGCAACTTAAATGAAGAGTACTTCATACAATATGTAAGCCTTTCATTTCTTGATCAATCATATTTCCTAAGGATAAAGATAATTTCCTATCACTGTGTTAGCGCTTGAAATTTCACCTCAAGCTAAAAAAGGCAAACCTCAAGGCAACATCAAACCTTTTAGCCTCGTAGCTAGCCCTACGGGGCAGGAGAAGGCTCTCTCCGGTCTATCTCGTAAAAATCTTCATAAGGGGATGACCAACAAGGTAACACTGATATTAGGCTAGTAAAATGATTAGAAGGATTGATTTTAAAATTTTTGGCTTTTTGGTGGCAAATTGAGGAAGTGGCATTTTGGGTGCGGGGATTTGACATAGTTTCTGCAGGGGGTTCTTTGGGGCGAGATAGGAGACCGTATTGATGCCTTTAGCTGAAGTGAATGGATGAGAAAGACAAGTGAGGAGCTAAGGAGGGCAAACAATGACTTTGAATCCTGCTTAAATGTAATGACCAGACATTTTACACAAATAAATTATTTATTTACCCTTATAGGTGAATATAAAACAGAGATTATTATTTTCTTAAAAATGATGAAGATATTATTTGTTCAAAATGGAATAATATGAATTACATGATATATGTGTACACAGTAACTTTATGTGAAAATTTATTTCTCTTCTTGCTTAGAGATAAAAGAAAAACAGTTGCCAGCATACTAGGGGAAACCCTAACTGTTTCCTCCTTCCCATAGAAAAGGGGAGAGAGGAAAAGACCCAGGTCATTAGATGAACAAACGGGAAGAAAACAGAGGCACTGGAGCAGAAGAGAGCAGTACTACGTCTGGTGAGGACCAGATAGCACAGGCACAATCGTGTTTCATATTGCTGAGGCTGTGGCCGGCAAGAGAGCTTGGGGGGAGACTCAGTTCGGACGACTGGTCTCGTGGTTGGGAGGATATCAAGCCTTAAATCATCTTCTACAGGTTGTAGAAGCGCAGAGGATAGAGGACGAAGAGTTACAGGTAAGTATATTTAGTTTCCATAAAATTTGGAAGATTAGATATTACCTTGTATTTCTGAGAGTTTGATTATAATCACTGTAAGTATTACTTTTAGGCTATGATTCAGAACCTGGGGTATTACTGGAATTGATATTAATAATGAATGAGGTCTCTGTCCTTTATATATAACAATGAAAGAAAACAAAGAACTAACACCTGAACATTATCCAGTATCTTATTTTCTGACAATACAAATTGTGTTCAAGGAAAGAGACAGTAATTTATTAGGTGCAAGAATGGAAAAGAACGGTTCATTATTAACTGGATATGAAAACAGGAACATAGATAATCATAACTGTACTCCGTAAATAGTGCAGGAAAACAACAATGTATACCTGACGAACAATGCAGTGAGCAGTGACTCATATTCTACCATTAACGATACAAATATTGAAAAGAATGAGCGAAATGATATACAAAATGAGATACCATACGGGTATAGCAGTTAAAGAAGACAGTCACGGTATACGGTAAGATATATATATATATATTCCAGGGTCGGAATACCAATACAAACCCTCTCGAGAATTATATTTTAGATAAATGCTGCAAGGACAAACACTGTAAATAAACTCATAATGTAACATTGTCGAGACAACCGTCTGACTATAATAACTGTAGAAATAAGTGGCTGGTGGAATACACAGGTGAGTACCACCTGGTAGCATAGCGCTACAGTATGGCGCCAAGATAGGAATTCATTAAACCCGTGGGTCATATCAGCCGCTCGGCAAACAAACTCATCAAAAGATAAAGCGAGTAAACAAATACCGAAGAATTATGACCTGAGCATTCAATGGATTAATATCAGTTAATAATGAGGAAAGTGGTAACCCACGTGGAAGCGGAATCATTATCAGGCTGTAACAGGCTTTCTCCTAAATTCAACACATATGAATATCAGAAATCATGAAGAGAGGTCGATAGCTCGCACAGGAGCAAGCCAATGACAAACATTAACAGACATTCTCATAAAAATCCATTTATCTATATATTATCTAATCATGAGAGACACGACAGTCCTTGAGGGAGTAGGGCCATAGCCAAAACTTCAGAGCACTTCATTAAACCAAATAAATAACCCGTGTATAGTTATGGAAAGATTCGGTGGCTCATAGGAAGCAACACCGCTTACCATTAAAATATAAACATGTCAAACATTAAAAATGCAATAGGTACAGTAACATTCGATGACCTGTTCGGGCAACTTGGGACCACCCAGAAATTCATAATGCATTAAACTGAACCAAATAATACCGAGTTCATTACATATTAAATCGTTCTGAGAAACCAAATAATTACAACAAGGAACAGGGGTTAATCGAGTGTAGAGCTCGACCCCATAGATCCGAATCCCTTGAACAGTTTCAGAGGGAAGCCGTAAAAAGATGTACCCAATATATAAAAAGAGCAACTACATCATTCGGCAACCTGGGAATTAATCCCTCAAAGCAAAGGGTAAATATTGAATAAAAAGAGAGACTCTGCCGAAGTGGAGTCAATACGCCAAGCTACAACAAAATTGACATAACCCTGACAGAGGAGGAACGATAATAAGCCGGGCTTCGAAGTGAGCAACTGATAAATCATTTGGGCGGTAGAACCCTTACCTATAGAGGAGTATGGTCAGCAGAAACCCCGCACCATCCTCGACACCGTGGAATCGATGAGCTATTACCCTGCTCCAGCCAAGTATGGACCAAGAATAGTTAGTAATATTCACAAATTACAGTGAGGAAATAGATAGCACAGTAACGAGATTAAGAAGAGGCGTATTACATGTCTACAAATGGGAGTTCAGGGTGAAAGACAATGATGGCTCCATCTCTGTAACACCTTCAAAGGTACCGATGAGATGCGCCAGGATAACCTACGCTAATGGCATCCTGGTATGGAGACTACGCCGGAGAAATGAGCTGCTCGGTGGAGCTGGAGCAGCACACAAATGAACAAAACTGCAGGAAGGAAACCCTAAGTACCCCACCGCCAAGGCATCTCAATCCTCCACCATCCGATTGTTGGAAATCATCTTGGCCGTCGGTTGCTGTGGAAATCCCGAGGGAAGGTGTGGCGGGACTGTAACATTAAATTTCCCAGCTACCAAACGAAAATATCAGTGGAGCGGATCGATGGCGTGGAGCGAGGAGCCAGCTGGCACAGGCAGGACACTTCGACATGCCGCCAACTGATATAACTATGTATTATATAAATATCAAGGACAATCAAACGTTATGATTTCCGCCAAATAATATATATATCGGTTATTGCATTAATCATCATATCAATCAATATAATTACCATGATGGTGATATTGAGTAGATGTATAGGTAAAACAAATTTTTTTTTATTTATGTAATGTTAATGGGTAGAGGGATATGACATTAAACCGCTGAAAACATTGATATTAAGCAAACTTAAAGGCAGAGCATAGCAACCATGAATTCTACCTTAACACTTCATTTGCCTAATTTGCAGAAGAAAAAGTGAGAAGATGATTCACATAACAAACTTACAAGTACAAAGAGAAGCACACCATCAATACATGTAACCACAAGAATCCCAAAAAGGACTGCAAAACCCTGGTCTTCCTTAGCCAAAAATTGCAGAGATACAATGAGTAATACAATAGAAGCTTTCTCCTTCAAGAGTCCAACCTTCCAACCCCTGAAAATCACTAAGAAAATACATAATATAGGCAAGCCAAACTCTTCCCTTGCCTATAGGGGTCGAGCTCATCCTTCTAGGAGCAGCTTGAACAACTTCTAAACTAAGCACTACAAAATAGGCAGTCAAAACAACTTGCCTCTATAAACTTGGAAACCAATTCATTCATTTAATTTTTACCCTTTACATGAATGAATCTTCTAGAAGTGTTAAACAAGAGTAAAAGTGTCTTAGAGTTGCCATAATTACATCAAAGATAATCATCTTTCACCCCAAAAATTCAAACTGGAGCCAAATTGCGTTTTCTAGACTGAACTGGTCAAATCTGGCAAAATTTCCTCAACGGGTCGCACACCTTTTCTCAACGGGTATCACACTTTTACAGCTGTGTTTGGAGGCCTTTCCGGTATCAGAATTGGGTGCAGGATAGCTCGTTGGAAAGGTATGCGAGTCTAATTTCCAACCCAACTAGAATTTTTGAATTTGGAGGTCATTTTTCCTATCAAAACTTAATTCTCCCAAGACTGGTTTCTGCAACTCAGAAAAGGGGCAAAAAGTCAAATTTTGCATGCATTTTGACCTTTTGAAGGCCCAAAACTTGATGAAATTTCTTACTAATGGATGAGCAAGTGCAACTTTTCATGCAAAATCCAAAAATGCTGAGTTTTTGCCAAACGGAGCTATGATGACAAAGGGTCTCGCCGGGGGCGAGACCCGTTGAGAAGCCAAAACCTGTAAATTTCCAAAAAATTCACAAATGACAAAATTTTCTCCAAATTTCTTGAAATTTGGGCTGGGAGTCCCCAATCAAGTACCATGCTCAGTCAAAGAGGCTTTGGCCAAAATTTGGAGTGGATTGGGCGTTTTCTTTCGTTTTTGTGCTTTAGCCAACCGTCCTTGGAGCACCTTCGTTTTTGCCTTGTAAAATCCACCCCTGCAAATCAGTCAAAGAGGTGAGCTCCTCTCTCTTATGATGACCACCTTTTTCACCTCTATGTGACCTCCTCTATACCTCAACCTCTGTAGATGATGAATGGTCATCATTTTTCTCATAAGTTTCGGTTTCTGACATGGTTTAGGAGCAAAGTGGACAAACTGAACTGCTTTCGCTGCCTGCAAAAAGTGTTGAACTCTATGCTTTTTCAAGGGGACAAGAACATGAGGGAAATGTTAGGGGAGGGACCTTAAGACAGGAAAACTACTTCAGAACTACATTCAGATTGTGATAACCAAGCATACCTTGTGCTGAATCCTGAAAAGGAGGGTTTTGTTGTTGAGAGCATAGACAAAGTTTTTGATTTAGATGTTCATGAACAGCAAGGTGAGACTTTTGTGCAAGTAAGTGATGAATCTCCTTTCAATAGTTCAGTACTAAATGATAGTTTGAGTGCCCTGTCATATGAAGATAATCATTGTTTAAGCAGAAGGAAACAAAAGGCATTGTCTCCTTTGTCTGAAGAGGAGATAGATCAGCTTTTGAAAGGTCTTGTTACAGCCCAAGCTACAGCAGATTTGCAATGTACACCTAGTCAGGAAAGTGTTGGAGAAACGTCTTCCTCTTTTGAAAAAGATGACTGTCTTATAATCAGTTTTGTAGACCAGCAAAAAGATAATTTTTTCTTTCACAAAGATGATAAGGCTGTCATGTTTGATAATCTCGAAGATTGTTTTTTGTTTAAGAATGACCTACAACACATTCAAACTACAGAAGATCATAGCATTCAGGATTCCATTTCAGATTCTTCTTCATATTTTTCATGTGTTGAAATGTTTTTACAAGAGGAGATCTGCTCATCTACTTGTTCAGAATTTTTTGAAGCCCATGAGCAT
>APFE031582608.1:28612-47978 GCA_000404065.3 Pinus taeda
TTCAAAGTTATTGTTTTCCCTCCTTAGCTCCTCACCTGTATTTCTCATCCATTCACCTCAGCTTAAGGCATCAATACGGTCTCCTATCTCGCCCCAAAGAACCCCCTGCAGAAACTGTGTCAAATCCCCGCACCCAAAATTGCCACTTCCTCAATTTGCCACCAAAAACCAAAAAATTTCAAAATCAATCCTTCTAATCAGTTTACTAGCCTAATATCAGTGTTACTTTGTTGGTCATCTCCCTAATTGAAGATTTTCCGAGATAGACCGGAGAGAGCCTTCTCCTGCCCCGTAGGGCTAGCTACAAGGCTAAAAGGTTTGATGTTGCCTTGAGGTTTGCCTTTTTCAGCCTGAGGTGAAATTTCAAGTGCTAACATGCTCCATTTCTATTATCCAACCAGATTGGATAAATGAATCAAGGTATCAATTGAAGAAGGATGAAGAAGTGTGGCCACTCATTAAAAAGTTGTAGAAGATCCCAATTCAAACAATATTGATAGAACTTGACAAGGAAGGAAAAATCATATTGGAGCTTGGAGCAGTAATAAAAACAAGAACCTGATAGCTACAAAGTCGAGCAATTTCAGAGTATCTCATAAAGTGGAAGAAATTACTCGCTGAAGATTCCATATGGGAGGACAAGAATTTTATACAGGAGCATCAAGAACTACTCAAGCATTGCGGACAACACTTTTTGATGGAGAGGGGCATGTTAGGTCCCTATACTACTAGTGTAATCCCTTATTGTTATTAGTACAACCCCCTTATTATATTGTTGTGCCCATGTAGTCCCCATATTGTTATTATTGTGCCCCATAGAAGTCTATTATTGTTATTATTGTTCCCTTACATTATTATTGTTATGTCGACTTTGATTATATTATGACCCCTTAGACTCCTATATATAGAAAGGAAGTTTTTTCATTTGTATCATCAAAGAATTTTTCATTTGTGTAATGTAAAGGAGGTTTCCCCCTTGAAGAGGCTTATTTCTAAGGTGTTCATCTATATTTTATATCTTTTTGTGAGCTGGGTTCCTAACATTTTGTATCAGAACTTTGGATTCTAGGGTTTCGTTGCTCCAAACAGGTCATCGTAGAATTTTCGGTACAACATTTTTTCTGTGACATTCCAGAAGTGAAAAAACAAACCCATTTGAGATGAAATCATGCTAAACATTGGGTCTGAATTTTAAAGCTTGTGTCGCTATATTTTCAAAGATACAATCTGAGGAAGTTAGGGTTTTTGCAAGCTCCATAATTTCATCTGAAACAGGTCATCGTGGAATTTTCACTATAATATGTTTTCTACGAAGGTTAAAACTCTGAAATTAAAACCCATTTGAACTAAAATCGTGGTGAAGCTCGAGTCTAAATTTCAGATCTTGTCTCGCTATATTTTCGGAGATATAATCTGAGGAAGTTAGGGTTTTTTCAGACTCCCAAATTACATTCTAAAAAACTCACCTTGGGAAAATCGTCATAAATTTTTCTTTGAGCATCAGATTGAATTTTCATAAGAATTTTCAGAAATAGGACTTCCTATAGTTTTCTATGTATAAGTTTCAGGTACTAAGGTCGAAACAGTGAGACTTGGCACGTAATACAATTTCGCTCTACTAAACTAGTCTATAATCAGGGCACTGTGGGAGATTTGGCATAACTCTTTCTTGGATAATCAAATTCTGATCAGACTTATGGGCTTAGAAAGAGAACATAGAGATCTACCATAGGAAAAAATTTCAAAACTTGGAGATCAGAAATTACAGATTTACATTTGTTTCAAGATCGAGCTCCTAAAATCAAGAAATATCAAGATGAGGAAGTTTGGTGGCAAGGATCGGTAAATTGCATACTACAGATGGAGAAATATCTTGATCTACATGGTGTACCACTGTTACAAAAGGTATGTATTGCATATTCATATTTAGAGCAAGAACAATTTTTATGGTATAAAGTGCTTTGTTCTCGTAAACCACTTGTTACGTGGTCAATTTTCATGGAGGAAATTATAACACATTTTTAGGATACAAAGAGCAACACCACAACAATTGGAAGAAAAAAGAGCAAAAGGGCTTTGTTACAAAGTGGAAGGAAAAATTATGGCAACAAGGAAGTCTACCCCTCACAACTATAAAGATGGAATTGTTGTTTCTCATAGCCTTCCACAACCTACAAGGGTTACACCACAACAATTGGAAGAAAAAAGAGAAAAGGGTCTTTGTTACAATTGTGACAAAAAATACATTAAAGGTCATAAGTGTGCTAAGAAGAAATTATTTTACATTGATTGTGGAGAAGAGGAAGAAAAGGTTCAAGAAATGTCGAACAAAGAGTATATACACCAGGAACCAACCCTAGAGAAAGAAGAAATGAATCCAACCACATCTTGTAAAGCATTGGAAATAATTACTACTCCTCAAACTATTAAGATAGAAGGACATATAAAGAAGTGAAAGACCACATCAAGAAATAAGAAATGACTCTAACCATATCTTGTAATGCAATGGTTGAAATTACCACTCCTCAAACTATCAAGATAGAAGGACATATCAAGAAGAAAAATGTTCAAGAAGTGAAAGATCATATAGAGCATCAAGAAATGAATCTACCATATCTTGTAATGCATTGGAAGAAATTACCACTCCTCAAACTCTCAATATCAAAGGACATATTAAGAAGAAAAAGATTCAAGCAGTGAAAGAGCACATCAAACATCAACAACAAGTTCTCCAACTTTTAAAGGATAGCACCACTTTGGTGTAGAATCGAATGAAACAACAGGTAGATCAACATCACAATGAAAGAAGTTTTGATGTAGGAGGTTGGGTAAAACAAATGTCCCCTTAGAAATCTATTTATGAGAAGGAAATGTTGGTAATACTACATGCACTTAAGAAATGGCGACCTTACCTAATGGGAAGACACTTCAAGGTAAAAACGGATCATGATAGTATTAAATACTTTTTAGAACAAATATTATCCTCTGAAGAGCAAAAAAAAATGGGTCACAAAGATGTTGGGTTATGACTTTGAAATCATCTACAAGAAAGGGAAGCAAAATTTTGTGGCAGATGCACTCTCAAGTAAGGATGAGGATGTGGATGCATTGTTGTGCGCCATTTCTATTATCCAACCAGATTGGATAAATGAAACAAGGTATGAATTGAAGAAGGATGAATAAGTGTGGCCACTCATTCAAAAGTTGCAGAAGGTCCGAATTCAAACAATATCGCCAGAACTTGACAAGGAAGGAAAAATCATATTGGAGCTTGGAGCAGTAACAAAAACAAGAACCTGACAACTACAAATCGATCAATTTCAGAGTATCTCATCAAGTGGAAGAACTTACCCACTAAAGATTCCACATGGGAGGACAAGAATTTTATACAGGAGCATCAAGAACTACTCAAGCGTTGAGGACAACACATGAAGGAGAAGGGCAAGTTAGGTCCCTATACTACTAGTATAACTCCTTATTGTTATTAGTAAAACCCCCTTATTATATTTTTGTGCCCATGTAATCCCCATATTGTTATTATTGTGCCCCATAGAAGCCCACTATTGTTATTATTGTGCCCTTACATTATTATTGTTATGCCGACTCTGCTTATATTATGACCCCTTAGACTCCTATATATAGAAAGGAAGTCTTTTCATTTGTAACATCGAAGAATTATTCATTTGTGTAATGTAAAGGAGTTTTCCCCCTCGAAGAGGCTTATTTCTAAGGCGTTCATCTATATTTTCTATATTTTTGTGAGTTGGGTTCCTAACAGGTTTTCTAGGCCTCTAGGCTAAGAACTCTGTTATGGGATTCCATTATTTAATTATCCCTGATCCATCACTTGACTAAATCCCTGACACTCAATTAAAATAATTTATGGGATCTAGGCTTTCCGGGCTTTCCAGGCCTCTAGGCTAAGAACTTTGTTACAAGATTATGTCGATAAACAATCTCGAGCTCCAACAATTGACACACTTCTCTAAAGTGAAAAAATGACCAAGTGTTGGCCTCTCCACTGTTACAATTGGTTTCGATACTTCATCTCCTCTTGACTCTTTATGCCCTTTGAGCCTCTCTATTCGGTTTTTCAACCTCTATATGGCGACAACTCTCCCTTTTCCACCCTACATCATACTTTCAAGGAACAAATATTTCATGGGATATTTTTCATGAGTTTTTTAATGGATTTTCCACTTTTTGTATGAGTGTGGTAGTCATCCAAATTTCATCTATCACTAACAATTTCTTCTCCTTAGCCAAATACTCAAAGTACTCGGTGTCCTTGGTTTTCTTGATCAGTCTCTTATCCAAGATCCTCTCTAGTTGCAAAGGCTTAACTTCTAATAACTATTTTTCCCATGGTATCGGTTGTTGTTTTTGGTCATTGGATGGATATTTTATTTTAGGATCATACTTGTATGGATATTCTACATTAAATATTGGTGAAATTCCAAATCTAGGTGGTAACTAAAGTTCATAAGCATTGCCATAAAATTTCTTCAAAATTTTGCAAGGTCCTATCTTTTTAAAATTTATTTTGTTGTACTCGTCCTAGGGGAATATCTCCTTCCTCAAATGTGAAAGTACCATATCTCCAACCTCAAAATTATGCTCCCTCCTACCAAGATCTACTATGATTTATATTTTAAACTATTTTCATACAATTTTTGTTTCACTTGGTCATGAATCTCTTGTATGGTTGTAGCAAAATCCTCTCCTGTTGCACTCCTTTGTTCTGATCTTCTCAAATTTTTAAGTTCATGTAATGCTCTTTGGTTCATCCCATACACAATCTAAAAAGGGATTTGTCCAATGCTTTTGTTAAAAGTGTAAATTGTAAGCATATACAACCTGTGCTAGGATTTGGTCCCAATGTTTAGGGTGGTCTCCAATCAGACTGCACAGAATTTTTCCTATGCTTATGTTCACAACTTCAGTCTTACCATTAGTTTGTGGGTGATATGTTGAAATATATGGTAATTTTACCAAACTTATTCCATAGTCCCCTCCATAAATGTCCCAAGAATTTAGTATCCATGTCTTAAACAATGCTCTCGGGAATTCCTTGTAGCCTTACTACTTCTTTAAAAAACAGGTTATAAATATGGCTAGCATCATAAGCCTTAGCACAACCAATAAAATGAGCCATTTTTGAAAGCCTATCTACAACCACAAAGACAAAATCATTACCTATCTATGTTTTGGGCAATCCCAAAATAAAATCCATATTTACTAAATCCCAAGGCCTCTTTGGAATTGGAAATGGAGTATTCAATCAAGTGTTATGGCTCCTTCCTTTGGCATACTGACAGGTTCTGCATCTCTTCAAAAACAGATTCACATCAAATTTCAGTTTTTTCCAATAGTAATGTCTCCTCAACAAGTCATAATCCTTGTCTTGCCCAAAATTTCCTCCAAGGCCTCCACTATGTTTCTCCTTAATCAGGTTCTCTCTCATGGAACAATTTGGAATGCACAGTTGGTTGTGTTTCAAATGCAATCCATATTGAATCATGTAATCAAGCCATGGACTCCTATCTTGTGAATTTGGACTCTTAAAAGCTTCAAAGGCCTCCTTGAATTCTGCATCCTCCTCCTTCGTAAAATCAATTCCCAACACTTGAATTTGACTCTTCTACCATAAAAGTTGTATCCTGCTCAAACCATCTACAATTTTACTAGATTGACCAATGATGTGCTTTAAAACAAATGTAAAACTCTACAAGTACTCATCCCATTTAATATGTTTCTGCTTCAACTTAGATTGTTGCATTATATACTAAAGAGCATGATTATCAGTGTATAAAATAAATTATCTAGACAAGGAATAATGCCTTCATTTCTTAAGTGCTTTAACCACTGAATAAAACTATTTTCCATAGGTTGTGTAGTTTCTCCTAATCTCATTCAAATTCTCACTATAATAGGCTATAGGTATGTCCTCATGGCTAAGCACTACTTCAATTGCATCATTGTTGGCATCAGCCTTGACTTGAATAGGCGTGTTTAAATCTAGAAGAGAAAGAACTAGTTGCTCTGTAATATTCCTCTTCAAAATTTGGAACCCTCATTTAGCTTCATTAGTTCACCTAAATGGTTGTTGATTTTTCTTCACTGTCTCTACAATTGGTGTATTGATCTTGCTGAAATCTCTAATAAACTTCCTGTAAAAACTTGCCAAACCATGAAAACTTCTAACTTCAAAAACACTTTTAGGAGAGGGACATTCAAGGATAGCTTTCACCTTAACTAGATCCATCTTCAATCCTTCCCTCAAATGCCTCAAATTATCCTCCTTTGTTTCATTGTATACTAAAATTCCATCCAATAAAAAATCACAAATTTCCCTATAAACTCCTTCAGTGCTTCATTCATCAACCTCATGAATGTACTAGGTGCATTAGACAAACCAAATGGCTTGGCCATCCATTCATACAAACCTTAACTAATCATAAATGTTGTCATCCACTCATCTCCCTCTTTGTTTTGATGGTATCCACTCTTTAAATCAATTTTGGAAAATCCATAGGCACCACTCAAACAATCCAATAAATCATCAATACATGGCAAGGGAAAATGATACCTGATTGTAATTTTTTTCAAAGCTCTAGATTCTATACACATGTGCCATCCTTCATACTTCTTTGGAGTCAACATTGTATGTATTGCACATGGACTAAGACTCTCTCTAATCATTCCCTTATCCAACATCTCTTGCACTTGATTTTTAATCTACTCATTCTCCTTAGGTTTCATGATGTAGGCATATTTATTAGGCAAAAAAACTCTTGGTATCAAGTCAATGTGTTGATTGATATGCCTTACTAGTGGCAACTCACTCGGCACATCATCCACCCCAATATCATGATATTACCCTAGAATCTCTTGAATTTCTATAGGAAAATCACAGATAATAATAGAAGTAAGAATTACTCTAAAGTTCCAAACAATAGAAAAATTTACATCTTCTAGCTTCATCTGTTGTAGAAATTTCTTACTATTCATCAACAAAGCCTTTGAATCAGTGCTTCCAGAAGTTTGTCTTCTTGTAATGGCAACAAAGTATGCTTGATGCCATCCTTTTGGAACTTATAAGTGTTCCACTTGCCATCATGTACCACACTTCTGTCAAATTGCTAGGGTCTTCCAAGCAAAATGTGACACACATCCATTAGCATCACATCACAAAAATCTTGTCTTTGTGGTTACCAATCTATAGCTCAACCTCACACTTTTCATTAACCAAAATTTGATGTCCCTTTTATAGCCAAGACATCTTGTAGGGTGTTGGATTCTTTTGTTTCTTCAATTTCAACTTCTCTACAGCGTTTTCGGACACTAGGTTTTCTATACTACCACTATCAATCACAACTTTATAGCACTTACCCTGTAGAAATTTAATAGAAATTGAAACTACTCAAGAATTCAAACTGAAATTGGGAGACACAAATCTACTCTACTAATATGCGGAATGAAAATCACAATTTAGAAACACATGCATATATATGCAACAATAAAAACCACAAGTACACAGTAATTTCTAAGGGAACCCAGCTAGGAAAAAACCCTTAAGCCTCTTTGCATTAATCAGTTGAATAGAGAAACTACTACAATTGCATACTCCAGCTTTGAGCACCACCTACAAAAGCGAAAATGTTCTCTTTGTTGAATGAGAGCCTCTAGCCAACACTTAGCAAATTTTTGCCTCCTCTAGCCTCATATTTCCTTGTGCAATCCTTGAGGAAATTAGCTCCTAAAATATAGTAATTTCCTCCTATTTCCTCACGAAATTCCCAATGATTGATTAACTACTTGCATGCAAAATTTGAACACTCCACTAGTATACAAATTTTTTTTACATTAGCCTTAATTCCTCCACTCCATCCGTGGAATTAAAATTCCATGTGTGCATGAGTTATTTTGGGTTGATTTATCAAATAACTGATAGGTCTTTGAGTTATAATGTTGTCTCATTGCTCAACTAACCTTCAACTGACTCTATTAATAGTTAGAGGTCATTTAAATAAGTACAACTAAAAATAATTGAACTAGATTTGATAAAATTTAGCAATCAACACATGCATGACTAAACTCCAAGCCCACTAACTCAAATTTATTAAGCTAATTGAATGACAAGAGCCATGTGACACTAGTTAATTTCCTCCAAGTTGTCCTGCTGACGTGGAAATTTGATTTACTAAATTTGGCTAAGGCTAAAGTCAAATTGAGCCTTTCTTACTGCACTTTCTAACACTCCCTCTTCGTAAGAAAGGGATTTTTCACTACCCCTATCTAGCACCTATGGAATGTACTATAGCGCTACCTCTCACTATTGTTGTTTCCACTGGAATAACTACAATTGAGAAGCATCCAAAAAACATTGATTCTGCATTATGCCTCCTACACCACTATCAACACTCCTATGTGCTCCTCAACATCTGACTACACCAACTGACACTGATCCTTCTGCTATTGAACACTGTGGGCCCCTTTAGCAAGGTAATGATCCATGTGGAAAGTATATTGCAACTGCTCTCCTATAGATCCTACCCAATTCTTTACAACTCTGGGGTTAAGGCTCAACATCGCCCCACCTAACTCCTCAAGGTATAGTTGCATGCATGGAAAAATATGATCTACTCCACCTGCTACTACTATTACTATGTTGTTGATTTTTCACTGTTACTGCAACTACAATAATAATGAGTCTAGTCTCCCTAGATCCTGAAGTACTAGCTTCCATAGGCTTGCTCCCTATGAAACTAGACTCCTTTTGAATCTCGATCTCCCTACGGGAAATCCTTTTTCTCCTCAATCTACCAATATCAATGATCATGAATCCTTTTTGTGTCGATAAAAATTGGCTCACTGGTTTTCCCATGAGTAGTAAAATTTGTGCACATAAGTTCTTCTAGATCTGTCTTGAACTAGGGCTCCATCAATTGTGCTTCCTAACAACTCATTAACTTATAAATGATCATTGCATATGAGGACTTCAATGACTTCCCACTTGTCAAGATTTTGGTTGCTCTAAAATGTTTCTCCTTGGGAACTTGTGATGATCCTAAATTTGTTCCAAGCTCAAAAATTTGAAACTCCCTCCAATGCATACTCCAATATTAGTCCATTGAAAGATATTCTCCTGAATCTAAATAATAATAAAAAGTGCACTTAAGATGCAAATTTTAAAAAAAAAATGCACTTATGATGCAAATTCGAAATTCCTAAGGGACAAATTCAAAATATTGGTTCTAATGTTATTTCAAGGCTTTGATTCCATGTAGGAATTTGATAAAAATTGCAATTTCTCAATAATTTGAACCGAAATCAAGAGACACAATTCTACTCTATTAATCTGCGAAATGAGAATCACAATTTAGAAACACATGCATAAATATGAAACAAGAGAAACCACAAGTACACAGTGATTTCTAAGAGAACCCATCTGGTAAAAACCCCTTAAGCCTCTTTGCATTAATTATTTGAATAAAGAAACTATTACAACTACACACTCTAGCTCTGAGCACCACCTGCAAAAGAAAAATTGTTCTCTCTGCTGAATGACAACCTCTAGCCAACACTTAGCCAATTTCTTCCTCTTCCATCCTCCTATTTCTTAGCACAATCATTAACGAAATTATCTCCTGAAAGACAGGAATTTCCTCCTATTTTCTTGTGCAATTCTCAAGGATTGATCAATTGCCTGCATGCAAAATTCTATACACTCCACTAGTATACAAATAATTTTACATTAGCCTTAATTCCTCCACTCCAGCCAAGGAATTCGAATTCCATGCATGCATGACCTATTTTAGGTTGATTGATCAGTTAACTAATATATCTCTTATTTAAACTATTGTCTCACTGCTCAAATGACCTTCAACTGACTCTATTAATCTTTAGAGTTCAGTTAACTGAGTACAACTGAAAATAACTGAACTAGATTGCTAAAATTTAGTAATCAACACATGCATGACTGAACTCCAAGCCCACTAACTCGAATTTACTAAGATAACTAAGTGAGAAGAGCCATGTTACACTAGTTAACTACCTCCAAGTTGTCTTGTTGATGTGGAAATTTGATTTACTCAATTTGACTAAGGCTAAAGTCAAATTAAGACTTTCTTGCTACACTTTGTAACATACCTTGAACCTTGCAAACAGTCTGGAATAAGGCTCTCCTTTGAGTTGGCTCAACTGTTGAAAAGTGTGTAACAAGAAATGCTAAATTTAGAATGTGCTAAAAATAGCATGTCTAAAAATAGCAGTTTGGCTAGTGAGGTCATTGGCCACATTGGGTGAGAGGTGAAACTGCTAAAAATAGAAAGTTTAAAAAATAGCATTTCTGGGTCCCTTCCTATTTATAGTAGTCCCTAGTCTATCTATAGGAAGTAAAATTAATTTTGGTCTTAACAATAGTTTGAAATATTAATTAATTAATTCAGTTGAGTTAATTAATTAAGGAAATTTGAATTTGAAGTCTTTGTGAGCATGCACATGAGTTTCCTCCACTGATTGAGCGAATAAGCATGAGTTCTATAATGAGAGAATCAGTTGACTTAGTTCTTACTAGTCAAGTCCAGTTAGATTATTTTAACAAGTTGTTAAAATAATAGAATATAGTTGTTAATGCTTGCATGCATGTGACAACTATTATTTTAGATAACTGAGGATTCACTCATGGATAACTGTTGCATGTCAGTTCTGTCAAAGACCAGTTGAGATCAGATGTGGGAGAGTGTACTATCAGATGCTTAACTATTTCTAGTAAGTAGTTTTTGCATGGTTGAGGAACTAGTGTTCTCAAGGAATACGTAGTTGGACCATGGTTGTTTTTGGTATGTTGGAATTAATAGCATATGCTTTTGCTATTATTTCCTAAGCAAACTACATAAGGACCATAGGAAACCTATATAACAGGGCTTGGTTGGTTCATGAGACATATCTTCATATCTTCATAGTTCATTGAGAATTGAATAGCTTGAGAGCTAATCCTTTTTGTATTGTGAAGAGGATTTCCACTTGATTGATAATACATGGTTGGGGTTTTATGCTGGTGCTTTCCCATGGATATATCTTGTATTATGTGTGATTAATTCTCTTTATCAATTATGCATGTTTCTACTTGATGTTGCTCATGATTTCAATTATGCTTTCGCTTAATGTTTTGTAGAAGTAGAATAAGTATTATGCTTTAGGACATTGCATATATCGGTTTGTTCAACAAGTGAAATTTCTACATTGTATCGAAGCGCAGGTGATCAAGCAAGAACAATATACTAGAAGGAGGAATTTGAAGTTTCTTATTCTTGATGTAGATCTCAAGTTCTTATCACATCTATTTCATCGATGGCATTCAATGGTTTGAGGCTTGAGTATGCCCTTGATGGGAGCTCAAACTATATAGCTTGGAAGGATCGCATGGAGGAAATTTTGGAAGATAATGGTCTTAAGGATTTCATTGATCAACAAGTCCCTAAGCCTACTGACAAGACTGAGCTGGTGGAATGGGGTAAATGTGTGGCTAGAGCTAGGAGAATTCTCTTGGAGGTGTTTGAGATCACATAGTCTCAAGCCTCCATGAGAAGGAGTCTCCATTTGCAATGTGAAAAACATTGAAAGATTTATATCAAAATAGCAGTGATCAAATGAAGTTGGCACTGAAGGACAAGCTTCGAAAGATCAAGTGTGAGAAGGGTGACTCTATTTCTACATTCTTGAACAAGCTCACCACTTGAAGAGATGAGCTTGCAAGCGTAGGAGTCACTACAGTTGATGAGGATATGGTGAGTATAGCACTCCTTGGCCTTCCTAAGAGCTAGCATAGCTACCATGACTCAGTGAATGGAAGGGACAAACTGCCAGATTGGGAATGATTATGGTCAGATTTGATGCAAGAGGAGATCAGATGGAGCATCAAGGATGGAGCTTCTTCATCAAAAGATGATGATGAAGAGAACTTGGCTTTAGCTTCTAAAGCTAAGAAAGGGAAAGGGAAGGCATCCCATTACAAGTCTTCTCAAGGAGGGAAGAAGTTTGACAAGTCGAAGGTGAGATGCTTTCATTGTCATGAGTTGGGTCATTATGCTAATAATTTCCCAAAGAGGAAGTCCGAGAAGAAAGGTTCCTCCAAGGAATCTGATGGTGATGCACTAGCTTCATAGTTTGAGATGGATTTCTCACTTATTGCATGCATGGTTTCATCCAGCATGGGATGTGTTTGGTATTTGGACAGTGGAGCTTCTTTCCACATGTCAAGTGACAAGAATCTTTTCAATACTTTGGAGGAGAAGGATCTCTAGATACGAATCGAGATGGGCGATGACGGAAAGTACTGTGTCTCGGGTAGAGGTACGGTTATGTTTTAGAGGGAGCATGGTTCTCCCCTCACTCTTTCTAATTTTATGTATGTACCAGGGCTGAAAAGGAATCTTGTGTCTATTGCTATGCTTGAGGATGAAGGCTATGATGTAGGCTTTAGTTTGGGAAAGGTTTTCCTAAGGCATATTGGCACTGGACAGACCAAACAGATTGGCATTCGAATTAAGAATCTCTACAAGTTAGAGGTAGAAGATTGTGCTACTCTCAGTTCCAAGGCAAAAGTGGTGCATGGCCAAGATATTGGTGAGTTATGGCATAGGAGACTGGGCCACTTACATCGTGGGGCCTTTAAGATCATGCAGCAAATTTCTACCGGATTACCCAAGTGCAAACTGGAGCAGACAAGCACATGCAAAGGTTGTACTTTGGGTAAGTATGCAAAGGCTTCCTTTCATGATTGGGACGGTAGAGCAGGATTAGTTCTAGATCGATTTCATTCAGATGTATGTGGGCCCTTCTCTACAGCCTCCACTGTGAAGCAAAGGTACTTTGTTATTTTTATAGATGATTTTTCTCGTAGATCTTGGATCTACTTCATGCAAAAGAAGGATTAAACCTTCTTGAAGTTTTGTGAGTTCAAAGTTTTGGCAAAGAAAGAATCAGGGAGGAAGATAAAGGCCTTGTGGAGTGATAATGGTGGAGAGTATGTCTCCCAGTAGTTTAAATACTTTTATGCTTCAGAAGGAATTAAATGGGAAATCATGACACCTCATAACCCACAACAGAATGGGGTGGCCAAAAGGAAGAACAGATCTATTGCGGGAGAAGCTCAAGCAATGTTGCATGACCAAAGCCTACCACTTCATTTGTGGGCTGAGGCATGCAATACATCAGTGTATCTTTAGAATAGAAGTCCTCATCATATTTTGGGGATGAAGACACCTATAGAGGCTTTTTTAGGGATGCAGCCAAATGTAAGTCACTTCCATATCTTTGGATCACCAGTTTACTTTTATGTGACCAAAGATGCTTGGAATAAGCTAGACCCATCAGCTGAGTTGGGAATACTTGTGGGGTATACGGATACACCTCACAACTATCAAGTGTTTCTGCCTGCTAGTCAGAGGACAGTAGTGCGTAGGGATCTGAAGTTCGATGAGCAGTGAGCCATGCGAGAGTCACTTGAGAGGGAGCTCAAGTTGCATGGTGATGATGAGGAACTACTAGTTACTGAGGAGGAGGAGCCTCCTAATGATGTGGAGCAGCCACATGTAGAGATTCCAGTGGTAGAGATCACCACTACTGGAGAGTCTTTTAGAGAGGGGCGGAAACGATCTCGGGAAGCTGACAGATTAATGCAAGATGCGAGAGAGAATGTGGGGCAGCCATCCTCTCATCGCAGACAGAGGAGATCTCCCGATAGATACACTGTCTACATGGCCCTGGTTGGGGAGTGTGTAGCGACCGAGCCTTCTTCTTTTGAGGAGGCAGTGCAGCAACAAGTTTGGATGGATGTGATGGTAGAGAAGTATGATTCTATCATGAGGAATAGTGTATGGGATGTTGTTCCTAGACCGGGGACAAGTCAGTGGTTACTTCCTAATGGCTTTACAAGGTAAAGCAGGCAGTTGGTGGCAGTATTAAGAAACATAAGGCAAGATTTTGTGCCCATGGTTTCTCACAGGTTGAGGGGATTGACTATGATGAGACCTTTGCTCATGTTGCAAGGTACTCATCGATCAGATCGATTCTAGCACTATCAGCACAGATGGGTTGGAAGATCCATCAAATGGATGTGAAGACAACTTTCCTCAATGGGGAGATTGAGGAAGAGGTATACATTGAGCAAGCCGAAGGATTTGAGACCTTTAATCATGAGTCACATGTGTGTTGGCTCAAGCGAGCATTGTATGGGCTGAAGCAAGCATCTTGTGCTTGGTATACCAAGATCAACAGCTATTTCATCAGGTTGGGCTTCACCAAGAGTGAAGTGGATGTGAACCTCTACCACATCATTGTAGATGGTAAGCTATTGATTATTGTACCTTATGTCGATGATCTGATTTTGACAGGTGATGATGAGTTGATCAAGTCTTGCAAGAAGGATCTTGCAAGAGAGTTTGAGATGAAGGACATGGACCTCATGCACTA
Organism: Pinus taeda; assembly: GCA_000404065.3. NCBI lineage: Eukaryota > Viridiplantae > Streptophyta > Pinopsida > Pinales > Pinaceae > Pinus > Pinus taeda. The sequence goes on from APFE031582608.1 coordinate 43,091, forward strand.
TTTTCTAAGCATGGAGGTGTGGCAGAGAGATGGGGAAGTATTTGTTTCTCAAGGAAAGTATGCCAATGAGATACTGTGGCACTTCCACATGGATATGTGCAAGCCCATGGAGACTTCTCTAGCAGGTAACTGGAGGAAGGAGGATGCTACTTCAGGTGAGGTAGTAGTTGCTACAGTTTATCGACAGCTTATGGGTTCACTCATGTATTTAGTGAACACACGACAAGGTTTGTGCTTTTGCAGTGAACTAGTTGAGTCAAGCTATGGTTCAGCCAACCAAGTTATTTTAGAAGGCAGAAAAGCATGAGTTGACATACTTCAGAGGCACTACACAGTATGGATTATGGTACAAGTGGACAGAGGGAGTGAAGCTCCAAGGCTTCACAGATGTAGATTGGGCAGGTAGTCCATTAGACAGGAAGAGCACTTCTGGAGGGATCTTCAACCTTAGGTCAGCTGCATTTTCTTGGTATAGCCGAAAACAAAGATCAGTTTCACTTAGCTCCGTGGAGGCATAGTACATGGAAGCAAGTCAGGCTGCATGTGAGGCCATCTGGATGCGGAAGATCCTAGTGAGATTGTTTGGTCAGATGATGGATCCGACGGTGATATATTGTGATAATCAGAGTTGCATTAAACTCTCTGAGCATCCAGTGTTTCATGACAAGTCCAAGCATATAGATATCCGCTATCATCATCTGTACGATTGTGTGGTCAAGAGGATCATGATGTTGCAGTATATTTCGACCGAGGAACATGATGCAAATATTTTGACAAAGGCATTGTCAAAGGGCAAGTTTGAGTTCCATAAAGACAGGATCAAGGTTGCTGATAATCCCTTTATTGTTGAGAGGGAGTGTTGAAAAGTGTGCAACAAGAAATGCTAAATTTAGAATTTGCTAAAAATAGACCTGCTAAAAATAGCATGTCTAAAAATAGTAGTTTGGCCAATGAGGTCATTGGCCACATTGGGTGAGAGGTTAAACTGCTAAAAATAGAAAGTTCTAAAAATAGCATTTTTGGGTCCCATCCTATTTATAGCAGTCCCTAGTCTATCTATAGGAAGTAAAATTAATTTTGGTCTTAATAGTAGTTTGAAATATTAATTAATTAATTCAATTGAGTTAATTAATTAAGGAAATTCGAATTTGAAGTCTTTGTGAGCATGCACATGAGTTTCCTCCACTGATTGAGGGAATAAGCATGACTTCTATAATGAGAGAATCAGTTGACTTAGTTCTTACTAGTCAAGTCCAGTTATATTATTTTAACAAGTTGTTAAAATAATAAAATATAGTTTGTTAATGCTTGCATGCATGTGACAACTATTATTTTAGGTAACTGAGGATTCACACATGGATAATGGTTGCATGTCAGTCCTGTCAGAGACCCAGTTGAGATCAGATGTGGGAGAGTGTACTATCAGATGCTTAACTATTTCTAGTAAGTAGTTTTTGCATGGTTGAGGAACTAGTGTTCTCAAGGAATATGTAGTTGGACCATTGGTTGTTTTCGGTATGTTGGAATTAATAGCATATGCTTTTGCTATTATTTTCTAAGCAAACTATGTAAGGACCATAGGGAAAGCATATATAAACAGGGTTTGGGTGGTTCATGAGACATATCTTCATATCTTGAGAACTGAATAGCTTGAGAGCTAATCCTTTTTGTATTGTGAAGAGGATTTCCACTTGATTGATAATACATGGTTGGGGTTTTATGCTGGTGCTTTCCCCTGGATATATCGTGTGTTATGTGTGATTAATTATCTTGATCAGTTATGCATGTTTCTACTTGATGTTGCTCATGATTTTGCTTGTGCTTCCGCTTAATGTTTTGTAGAAGTAGAACAAGTATTATGCTTTAGGACATTGCATATATTGGTTTGTTCTACACGTGAAATTTCTACATCAACAACTCCTTCTCTTTCCTGAGAAATACCTTTTTCATCATCAAGGCTTCTCCTAGTTTTGGCACATTCTTTGCTTCCTACACCTCTACCTCCTCTTCAACTGGAATTGCAACAACATTCCTTTGGCCCGGTTCTCTATTCTCGCTAAGCTTGCCACACTTATAGCAACAAACCTCTCTCCTACATCTTCCTCATCCTCTGGAATCTACTTCTTGTTTTCTATGTGGACTAGAGCTACTAGCCCCATCTTTAGATGCAGTAGATCTCCCTTTTCTTTGTCATTTTCCTTTACTTCTAGCAACACCTTTGCCTATGCCTTCTTGTTTCCTTGCAAACTTCTCTTCTACTTTTAGATCCAATTGGTATGCCTCCTCTATTCTCCTTGGTGAAAATACACTTATTTCATCTTGAATGTCCAATATAAGCCCATTAATGTACCTTGCAGTATTCTCTGCATCCTCTTCCACATATATAGCACTAATGTTCACATTGTAGAACACTTATGTGTATTCCCTGACTATCATACCTCTCTATCTGAGATTCTGAATACTTTTGAAAAAATTCAACTTGTAATATTTTGTAAAAAAATTCCCTTTTAGCTTTTCCACCATCGTATTCCAGCTCTTGAACTTATGCTTGTTCATTGTTCTCCTCTTTGTTATCACACCATCCCACCAAAGAGCTACATGTCCCTTCAATATTGTCACTGCAAACTTTACCTCCTTCTCTTCATCCATTTCCTCATATTCAAATAAATTTTCCATCTATGTGATCTAGTCTATCAACTCCTTTGGATTCATACAACCTGTGTAGGAAGATAAATCTAGTTTTGGTTTCATGACAGAACTTGAAACTGCCCTAATAAAATCAACTTTATTGGTTCTTCTGCTACTTCTTCTTCTACAGATTCTTCCTGCTAAAAATTCTTAGCTCCAGCTTTTGGTTCTCTATGTCAACTAGTCTCCATTCTTTCCATTCCTTCCTCCATCCATTACATTGCTCGCAGTACCTCTCTACTGGCAACCGATCTCTATTCTTGTCCTCTTGCGCCTCGACCAATGCCTATCTCATCTTTGGGTGGCATGGTTTCGTCTCCTATTCCTTGAGAAAACACAAGGTCTACTCTAATACTACTTGATGAAAATCTTAGTGAATATTTTCTTAAATCAGTCCCTCAAGGAGTTGGTCACTTGAAAAGGCACTTCCTTCAAACCCCATGTTATCACAATTCAATTTTCATGGGAAACTTAATGTTTTAAACAGCTTTGGGGCATGCTGACAGATAATTTGTGAGCATTTATTTGCCACATGATAATTTTATAATGCCAAAGTTTTTGGTCATTTTGTAGCACAGAGTAGCCAATGTTAGTACCAGTGTGGTGAAACGAAAAAAATTGGAATTTGGAAAAAACTTTTATCAATTTTGGAAAATAAAAATTGGTTTTTAAAGGCTAGTTTTCCCTCTCAGACTCTATGTAGGGTTTAATTCCATCTTCTAAATATATTAGGATTGAGGCCTTTCATGCCAAATATCCAAGCTATGAACCATGCTACACATTACATTTCATAACACAAGCCATGCCAACACACATCACAACACCCACCCACCAAAGAAGGAGAGGCATATGTTTTGTGCACAACACATCGACATATTTTGAAAACATTTCTCTTTATAAAATGTTTTTTAGTTTTTCCCCATCGATGTGGTATAAATACCCACAAATAAATAAAAGAATGGGCACCAAACTCAAACCCTAAAGCTCATTTGTTGAATGAAGGTATGCCACCAAGTGTTATGGAAAATTCCAAGTGCTCATATATTCAACACGTGGTGTTTTGTCACACTATCCTGCAACCAAAATTAATGCCATAACTATCGGAAACAAAATCCTTTCCGACTACACTGCGCTTCATTTCCAATTCAAAATCCTTTTATTTTTTCAACATTATCCATATTTATGTGGGTAGTTGATGCCAATTAACTTCATATAGACTAGGAGTAGTTAAGGTAGCATTCCAAGAGGGAGGATTGGAGTACACAAAGAACAAATTAATGAGAAGCCTAAAAAAATGTCATAACACACTTATGAGAATGCCAAGTCATATCAAGTCTAAACAAAGAAGATTTTTAATGCAGGGTTGCATCTAAATAAGAGCACCATTTTGAAAAGATCTCCAGTATTGAATGCCATTAAATAACCATGACATGTTTAGTAAACTAGCTAGTGACATATGTGCTAAGAGCATTCAAATGTCAAATGAAAGGACCATATGTTAAGTGTACTTAAAGAATCTGTTAGTGTCAGTCTTTTCAGCCTTCCTCCAGTGATCAAATATGCTCTTACAAAGTGATTTTGAAGTGTCAAGGTCAAATTTTGTCATTTCAGTGAGTCTTCAAGCAAAATTTGGTCACTAGGCATTAGGTCTAGGGTTTGCTCTTGCTCTTTTCAAAGTTGCCCAAAGGCCCATCCATGTCATCATTCATAGGGTTGTCATTATCATGTCAAGTTCCATTGGGTCATTTCACAGGGGTGCGCGGATTCCTGGGTGGTGCGCGGCTCTGTGGTGAGTTTTCTCTGAAGAAAAATACACAGGCGCGGCTCTGACAGTGGTGCGCGGCTTTTCTGGAGAGGTGCGTTGTCATTTTGGCAGCTTGCACAAAAACTCACCCAAACAGTAAAATTTCTTCCAAGTTCTCTCAAATTTGTCAAGGTATGTCTCCTCCACGTGGTTTGTGATGGTGTCATGATAATGCCATGGATGGATAGCATGTTTATGGTCATTTTTACCATGAGAAATTATGAAGAAATAGGTTAAATGGTTGATGTCTTTGCAAGCTTATGTTAGGTTGTATTGTTTGTTTTTTAAGGTAATTTTTCCTTTATTCCCTTCCATTAGTTTCCCATTATAAATTCACATGTGTTAGAGTGTCATTTTCATTAATCTTATTTGCAAATTAATGCTAGGCCCCATCCC